>PVJN01006044.1:52622-77826 GCA_004026805.1 Lasiurus borealis | reverse complement strand
CGGGGGACGTGCTGCTCACGGCGCGGGACCGGGCGCGGGGCCAGGCGGCCGTGCAGCAGCTGCAGGCCGAGGGCCTGAGCCCGCGCTTCCACCCGCTGGACATCGACGACCCGCAGAGCATCCGCGCCCTGCGCGACTTCCTGCGCCGGGAGTACGGGGGGCTGGACGCGCTGGTCAACAACGCGGGCATCGCCTTCCAGGGTAAAAGGCGGGGGGTCGCAAGCAGGTTTCAGAGACCCCACTGTGCACACACACACACACACCCACCCCTGCACCTGCCTCCGGGAATGGTGCCATCCCACACCCCGCAGAACACCAGGGCGCAAGGAAAGGGGCATTGCACGGTGCTGTTGCATCCAGTCCTAGCAGCCAGCTTTACACAAAAGTCCCCACGTGTGTGAGCCTAGGGGATGCGACCACAGGACCCCTGTTTCTTAACTGTCCCCTCCTTCTCTCCCAAAAGTGCATGATCCCACTCCGTTTCACGTTAAAGCGGACGAGACGATGAAAACAAACTTTTTTGGCACCCGAAACGTCTGCACGGAGCTGCTGCCTCTGGTGAAACCCCTAGGTGAGTGGAGGAGCACCGGCTGGCTCCTTTGGGGCGGCGTCCAGCCCTCCAGCCCCAGGGGACATCTCCATGCTCCTGCTCCTGCTGTGTTCAGCTGCAGTGGCCCCTGAAGTCTCAGCGGGCCCAGGACTAGGGACCTGTGCTCGGTGTCCCTCCCTGGGTCTCTGCACAACCGGCTCCTGCTCATCCTTCAGCTCTGTGTTCAGAAGTCTCCTCAGAGAGGCCAGGCCTTGCTCGTGCCCCTCACCACCGCCGGAGTCCCCTGAGGGTCCCAGGCCCGATCCTCCCCCCTCCCTCTGCCTTCCTGAGTGACCTTTCCTCCCACCCATTCATCAGGCCCTGAACTCTGCCGCATCTGATCACACAGCCTTTCTTGGTATCCACTGATACAGTGAGTTGCACTCAATGGTTTCGAGATGCTGAGCCAACCGTCCGTATCCGAGACAAGCATCCCTTGGCTTTCTCAAGTTCAGGGGGTCCCCAAGGCTACCTCAGGTTCAGGGATCCCTGCTCAGCGACGCCACTGTGCTCAGAATGCAGTGTGCAGTGTGGGGGGACAGGGAGAGGGGTGCCCGTCAGCCGTGGGGGAGCTCTCAGGGGCCAGAGGCCTGGGGAGCCCGGGCAGGGAGCGGCCACTTGTCGTTGTCCCCGGGGTCCTGCAGACAGCAGCTGTGGGGGACGGTCACGCCGAGCACCGCTGTCCAGGGGCGCTCCCCCACCTTGTTCCAGGGGTGCCTGCCGAGGTCGGCCTCAGAGACACGGCCCACTGCTCTCCGGGCTGACCTTCCTCTCCAGCGCCCTCCCTTGAGGCAGCCTCGCCGTAACCATATGGCTGACATCCATTGTGTAGCCTGACCCTAAACCCCCATGAAAACAAGGACAGTCTTATCAGGCGGGACAGTCCCACAGTTTAAAGATGGGCCCAGCAGATCTGGCCAAGGCCAAACCTTGCTCTGGCCACGCGTAATCCTCTATTTTCACAGCCTTGCCCCTCTCCCACCTACTCCTGTCCTGCTCCATTGGTTCCAGCAAAGGATCATTGAGCATATCCGCTTTATATGGTATTCATGTAACAGACACAGACACAGAAGCAGGAGGAGCCGGTGCGGGCCAAGGAGAGATGGAAAGGACCACATAGGCCATCCTGTAAAGCCATGACATACAAGACTTTGTCCTCCTCTGAACCACCGCTTTGCCTTTAGCGAGCATACAGCTGTGGTTGCAGAACTCTTTGGTGTTAAGAGATACATTGAGCCCAGCCACCTCGGCTCAGTGGGTTGAGGGTCGACCTATGAACCAGAAAGTCCCGACTCGATTCCCAGTCAGGGCCCATGCCCAAGCTGCTGTGGGCTCCAACCCCAGTTTGGGGCGTGCAGGAGGCAGCCAACCAATGACCCTCTCTCATCATTGATGTTTCTATCTCTCCTCCTTTTCTCTATGAAATTAATTTTTAAAAAAATGAAAAAATTTTTCTGACATCATCTGAGATACAGTGGGTGTGACAGGTGTCTAGACTGTCTCTGGCCTTCACTGTAGAGGCGGTCTTCACTGATGCTCCTGGAAACGCCCTGGCCTAGAACCCCATATTCTCCTGTCTGGCTTCCTACCTAACAACTTCCTGCCCTCGCCGGTGTGGCTCCGTGGATAGAGCGTTGGCCTGCAGACTCAAGCGTCCCAGGTTCGAAAGCAGCCAAGGGCACCTGCCTGGGTTGCAGGCTTGATCCCCCATTAGGGGTCGTGCAGGAGGCAGCCAAGCAATGATTCTCTCTCATCATTGATGTTGCTCTCTCTCTCTTTTCCTCGCTAAAATCAATAAAATATATTTTGTTAAAAAATACCGCTCCCTGTGCGTTTCAGGCCGCGTGGTGAACGTGTCGAGCATGGAGGGTCTCCGGGCTCTGAAAGGCTGCAGCCCCGAGCTGCAGCAGACGCTCAGGAGCGAAGCCCTCGGCGAGGAGGAGCTGGCGGCGCTCATGGACCGGTTTGTGGCGGGCGCTCGGGCCGGCGTGCACCAGAGGGAGGGCTGGTCCAACAGCATCTACGGCCTCTCGAAGATTGGCGTCACCGCCCTGTCCCGGATCCAGGCCCGGAACCTGAGGGCGCACAGGCCGGGCGACCGGATCCTCCTGAACGCCTGCTGCCCGGGCTGGGTGAGAACCGACATGACTGGCCCGGAAGCCCCCAAGAGCCCCGAGGAGGGCGCCGAGACCCCCGTGTTCCTGGCCCTCCTGCCCCCGGAGGCCGAGGGGCCGCACGGACAGCTGGTGTTGGAGAAAAATGTGGTGGAATGGTGAGCTCCTCTCCATGGGCCCTTCTGTTCTGAATAGACCGCAGGGACAGGAACACTGTCAAATACTGTCTTCCTGGAGAGATACGGTTAATGTAAGGGACATTCAAACCGGAGGATTCCGACAGCTGCTGGGAAGCAGAATCTCAGGGATGGAGACGATGCTCTGAAGATCGGCGGTTTTGCGTCGCGCTGGATACATTACAGTCAAAAGAGGAGACAGGCCGAGACTGGTGTGGCTCAGTGGATAGAGCGTCGGCCTGCGTACTGAAAGTCCCCAGGTTCGATTCCGGTCAAGGGCATTTACCTTGGTTGCAGGCACATCCCCAGTGGGGGGGCGTGCAAAAGGCAGCTGATGTCTCTCTCTCATCCATGTTTCTGACTTTCTATCCCTCTCCCTTCCTCTCTGTAAAAAATCAATAAAGTATATTAAAAAAAAAAAAAAAAAAAAGAAGGCGCCCATCTGGAAAAGCAGGGTAGCCCCAGCTGTGGGAGGGCCTCTCTTCTCTGGCTCCCCTGAGCAGCGGGCGGCCTGGTGTAGAGCTCCCCCCAGTGCCGGGCCCCGGAATGACAGTCCCAGCGCCCAGGTAGTGGGGAGCAGGGACCAGCAACTCAAGAGTCTAAACCCACCTAGGGGTCCGGGTCCCGGGGGTCGCACCGGGGAGAGCGGCAGTGGCAGCGGAGGCACAGGCTGGGGCGGGTGTCCCAGTAGGCCCAGCCCAGGCCGGGATCTGGGCAGGCGGCCGGGGGATGCTCCCAAGGTTCACAGGGAATGCAGACAGCTCTGCAGGAGAAAACAAAAAGATCCATCCCCGCCCCCCACATTTTATTTCAAATACAGTGGTACCTCGAGATACGAGTGCCCTAACATACTAGATTTTTGAGATACGAGCCATCGAGTGAGCTATTTTTGCTTTGAAATACGAGCAACATTTGAGATAGGAGTCATCGCGTGGATCGGCCGGCTGCACACGACCCACCAGTTTACCACGACGGGAGCGTCTCATAGTTTCCCACGCCTCAAGGTGACGGAACGAATTAAACTCGTATCTCGAGGTACCACTCTGTACAGGAATCCCTTGTGCACTTAAGAGCCTACGACGTAAAGAAAATGATCCGAGCGTCCCGGCTGCTGTAAAAGCACCAGAATCCGGCGGCTGAGGCGGCCAGTGACATTTACCCTCTCGCTGCTGGAAGGCCAGAGGTCTCAGACGCAGGCGTGTGTGGGGCCGAGCTCACCCGGAAGGCATGCCGGGGTGGCAGGCTCAGTTCCCAGCAGCGGGCGTGCAGGAGGCAGCCCATCGGTGTCTCTCCTCATTGCTCTCTCTCTATCCCTCCCGCTTTCTTTCTCTCTCAAAATCAGTCCACATACATTTTTTAAAAAGTAAAATCATGGGGCCGCCGGCACAGCGTCACCCGGAGCAGTTGCACTGCCCTGAGGGTCTCTGTCCCTTCCTGTCCCCTCCGCCCAGCCCCCGCACCTGCAGCTCCAGCCTGTTGGGGGTCGTTCAGGAGACCCCAGGCCACCCTCCCCCAGCGCCGGCTGGCTGCTGGCCATCTTTGGGTGCCCTGGCTGTGGAGCCATCAACCCATCTCTGCCTCCATCTTCCTGTGACCTTGTCCCTGAATGAGTGTCTGATGTCCCCTTTTAAGGAGGAGGATGCTAATTATATGCTCTCACTCATTACAGCGCCATGACCTTATTTCTGCATAAGGCCACATTTGGAGGTGCTACGGGTTAGAATTTGGGGGTGACCTAATGTCATGAACCTGAGGTCTCAGGCATTGTCCTGCAGACTGCTCTGCGGTGGTGGTGGGGGGAACCCCAGCTCCCGAGGGCCCACTTTCCAGGCCTGGCAGCCAGCAGCCCCTTCCTGGGGCCCCCAGCCCTCAGCCCCGCGCTGGGTTCACAGGCCTCGCCTTCCTGCTCCCCCCGAATGGGCGAGGGGCCTTGGACAGATGGTTCACTCTGCGCCTGACCCAGCAAACCCCCCAAACCCCTGCAGACCCAGAGGTTCAGCTCTTCACGCTCACGGTGAGAACGCCGGTGGGTGAAACTGGCCAGGCCATCGGGGTACATGTGTCTGAGCCACCCCGCCTCTTTCAGAAGCGATGGGTGCCATTGTGTCGTGGCGATGGTGGAGCCAGTGGGAGTGCCCAGTCCAAAGAGCGGGAAAGGGGCGGGATTTTTGGTGCACGAGCTCAGCAATGCAGAGAGCGATGCTGAGGGCTTAGGTGTCGCTGGGCGCATGGGGTGACGAAGGCTCCCACCTTACGGGGCTCCTGGGCGGATGAACCCACACGAGCTCTTCCTGCCGCCATCCGAGAGCATCGACCTCTGGGGGTGCAGGGACACAGCCTCCAGGGAAAGAGCAGGTGGTTCTGGGAGCAGAGGAGGTCGCAGAGCAGAGAAAGATGCCCCCGGGGAGAAATTGGAGAAACAAAAACTCTGGCCCAGGACAGTGGTTCTCAACCTGTGGGTCGCGACCCCATTGGGGGTCAAACACCACTTTCATAGTAGGTGCCTAAGACCATTGGAAAACACAGATATGATTCATTACAGTTGCAAAATGACAGTGATGAGTAGCCACGGAAAAGATTTTATGGTTGGGGGTCACCACTACATGAGGAGCTGTCTTAAAGGGTCGCGGCCTCAGAAGGTTGAGAACCACTGGCCCAGGAGGAAATGCCGAATGAAAAGAATGCCAAGACATGGGACAACCCCCACCGTCAGGGTAAGCTGTATCTGATGCTCACAGCACCCTCTGCCACACCGTGGGCGGGCCCCGGGCTGGGCCTGGGCCATAGGTGTGAGGAGGGCGGGGCTCACGCGGAGCCCAGGGCCTGTGCACGCTGCACCCCGGTTTCTGTGCCTGACAGGACCCTCCTCCGGGGGCCCAGGTGTCAGTACCCCAGGGAGAAATCAGGGCCAGGTAAGCCACTGGTATGGGATGGTTTGGTCCGGCCAGAACGCTGAAACCCAGGGGGCAGGTACTACCCCGTTTTTCAGAGGATTTCTGCTGATAAAAATGCTTGGGCCCACTCTTCTCCCCGGATTCTTCCATCTTACACACGAGAATCTAGACTCTAGAGCAGCAGTTCTAACCTTCCTGAGGCCGCGACCCTTTAAGGCAGCTCCTCATGGGGTGGTGACCCCAACCATAAAATGATTTCCGTTGCTACTTCATCACTGTCATTTTGCTACTGTGATGAACTGTCATATAAATATCTGATAGGCAGGATGTATTTTCGTTGTTACAAATGGAACATAATTAAAGCATAGGGATTCATCACAAAAACAATACGTAATTATATATTGTGAAATATTTATTTCTAATTACAAATAAATGAAATGTTGTCTTGAATCGTGGTGTAGCATGGGCAACAGTCTTCATATAACAACAGTAAACTACATTGCTAAAACTACATTGCTACACCGAGGAGCGGTGTGTTGGTTCCTAAGACCATGGGAAATAGGTGTTTTCCAATGGTCTCAGGAGACCCCTGTGAAAGGGTTGTTCGACCCCCAAAGGGGTCACGACCCACAGGTTGAGAACCGCTGCTCTAGAGGCTCAGAGAGGCAAGATTAGCCTGGCACCAGAGCCCCCTTGCCTCGCTGGCAACCAGGCTTGGGAAGACCATTAGAATGAGCGCGTGGTCGTGACCCGAAGGTCTGAATCCCAAATCAGAGGCAGCATCGCACTCACTTCTCAGAGCCACGTGCGCGTCTCGGAGATGTGGCTCTCAATGCGCCCTCTCGAAGGCCCGGACCCGCCCTGTCGTTGAAGTTCTGGCCGTGACACCCCTGCAGGAAGGCAGAGGCTGTGTCTCTGCACCCCCAGCGGCCTAAGGCAGGTTTGCCAATGGGAGAGTAAGCTCAGGGACCCACAGGAGGGGTTCAAGGGCTCCAGGGGCGTGGACCAGGGCAGCTTTGCCACGCCCTCGGATCCTGGCTTCTTCTCCGGGGAGATGCTGGCCCTTCAGAGAGGGTGCTCCACGGTCAGGGGATGAAGGCTTTCTCTCTGCCGAGCTGACCACAGGTCAAGCTTCCATCTGATCATGCAATAACTCCACACCCTCACAAGCGGTGGTCACTTCTCCGCTCCGGGCTAAACCCCTTCCGTGAACCATTTCCATGCGTTTCAGTCTTCCTGCTCACTCCTCTTTCCACTGGACAGATATTGGCATAGAAACACTGTGTGCTAAGATTTCACGCGATTCGCAAATATTGGTTGTGTAAGGTTGCAAAAATCAGGATTGGGCCAGAGTTAACACAGCTCTGCTTAAAATCATATCCCCCAGTTGCAGTCTCGGGGTTAAGAACGGAGTGAAAACTCCCAGGGTGCCGTGACCCAGGTGCAGGCTGATAATCTTGTGTAACAAGACAGCCTGTAGCAAAATTGCAACAGGAGACATGGTCCCGATGTCTCCAGAAACTAACCCAGAGATAACCACCAGCTGCATTCTGTTATCGTAAATATGCAGAGTGCCGTTAATCTTATGTAAAGGTCACCGGGTTCTCAGAAGTCTTTGTTTGAAGTCTTTGTTTCCAGACTACTATAAGAATACCCTGTAACTTGGTTCGGGGCTCTCAGCCTCTGCTCTGCTTTCAGAGTACGTTGTGAGCCCCAGCATGCTGGTGAATAAACCCTTTGCTGTTTGCATGAGAACGTCTCTTGGAGGCTTCCTTTGAGCGGCGAGCGTTTCGACCCTAACAGTTGGTTGGGGGCAAAACCCATAAAATCAAATATTGACTCGTTGGATAAGATTCACGGGCCATTTCGTGACTCATTGGTCTATAAACACACACACACACACATTTATTAAGTCGGCACACGGTTAGCTCGGCTCTTTCGGTATGCAGCCTTCTATCTGTATTTCTTCGGGCCAGTCTGCGTATCTGCTCTTTGCATCATCAGGGTGGTTGATCTGTGCGGAGGAAAGAAAAGAATTGGGTTTATTCGCCAATCCACAAATATTTAATGTGTCATCTGCGAGCAAAGTCCTATAACTGAAAAGTTCCATGCTACGGTTAGTCACTTCCTAGAATGGATGTTGGCCCACGCCACTCTGGGTACTTGATTTTCTCTCAACGTGCTTCCTGATACAATTTGACCCAGGTGTTCATGAAGCTCCAGAACTTTCTGCAATGAGGTAATTGTTCTGTGATCAACAATGTCCCATAGAGTATCTTGCTTGGCTATCAAGTACTTGATATGTGAGTGAGGAACTGAATTTTAACTTCTATTTAATTTTAATACAGTGGTACCTCGAGATACGAGTTTAATTCGTTCTGTAACCTTGAGGTGTGGGAAACTATGAGATGCTTGAGTCGCAGTAAACTGGTGGGTCGTGTGCAGCCGGCTGATCCGCGCGATGACTCCTGTCTCAAATGTTGCTCTTATTTCAAAGCAGAAATCGCTCGCTTGATGGCTCGTATCTCAAAAATCTCGTATGTTAGGGCACTCGTATCTCGAGGTACCACTGTAATTTTAATTTTAATAAATGAATAAATAGTAATGCAAATTTAATAAAGGTTAATACATTTAATAAATGAAATACAAATTTGGCTTGTAGCTGCTGTGTTGAACAGCATAGTTCTAACATTTAGTTTTCATTCTTTGGGGGTAGGACTATATGATACTACAGAATTCCTAGCTCAGCAAATGCAGAGTTAGTCCTTTCTATCTTCTCCTAGAGGCCCAGTGCACAAAATTCCTGTATCAGTAGGGTCCCTAGAGGCTGCCAGCTGCTGGCTGGGGCCTCCCTTCCTTCCCCCTTCGGGCCCTGCCCCCTGGTCTAACTCCAGGACAACTCCTGATCAAGGGGACAATTTGCATACTAGGCTTTTATTATATAGGATTCTTCTCAGATAATGGAGTGCCTTAACTAAATGCTTAAAAGGAAGAGTATGCATTCTAAATGTTGGGATTCTAATTGTCTTTTTTTTTTAACTTACCATCTTTGAGATATAATTTACATACTATCAAATACACCCAAAGCGTTCGCATCAATGTTTTCAGTATATTCACCCATAGGCAACCACATGTTTTCACCCTCTTTAGTATACAGTACAGTGGTACCTCGAGATACGAGTGCCCTAACATATGAGATTTTTGAGATATGAGCCATCGAGTGAGTGATTTTTGCTTTGAAATATGAGCAACAGTTGAGATAGGAGTAATCTCGAGGATCGGCCGGCTGCACACGACCCACCAGTTTACCGCGACTCGAGCGTCTCATAGCTTCCCATGCCTCAAGGTTACGGAATGAATTAAACTCGAATCTCGAGGTACCACTGTATATCTAGGAGTGGGATTATAAGGTCACATGGTAACTAGATGCTTCATTTTTTGAGAACAGCCAGAATATTTCCCAAAGCAGCAGAATTATGAGATTTTTTTTTTCTTGAGTGTCTGAATTCTCCACATCCTTGTGAACACTTCTTATGATTTTTTTTTTAAGTTGCAGCCCTCTTACTGAGGGCGAAGTGGTATCTCATGGAGGCTTTCCTGGTGGCTGACTACAAGCATCTTCTTGTGTGTTTCTCGGCCCCTGAGGAGAAGTTCGTTCAAATCTCTGCCTACTTTCGAATTGGGCTATTTGTCTTTTTATTATTGAGCCATAAGAGTTCTTTACAGCCAAGACCGGTTTGGCTCAGTGGATAGAGCGTCGGCTTGCAGACTGAAAGGTCCCAGGTTCGATTCCGGTCGGGGGCATGTACCTTGCTTCCGGGCACATCTCCAGTGGGGGGTGTGCAGGAGGCGGCTTATCGATGTCCCTCTCTCATTGATGTTTCTGACTTTCTCTCTCTCTCCCTTCCTCTCTGTAAAAAATCAAGAAAATATATATATTTTTAAAAAAGAGTTCTTTATACATTGTGGGTATAAGTCCTTTCCTTGTCATTTTTTTTCTTCCTTTTCACATTTTTTTTTTTTGTGTGTGTGTGTGGTGTCTGTGGATGCACCGAAGTTTTCATGAAATGCCATTTATTTCTTTCTTCCTTTGTTGTTGTGCATGCTTTGGTGTTGTCGCTAAGAAACCACGGCCTAATTCAAGGTCATAAAGATGGATGGCCACGTTCTCTTCTACAAGTTTAATGGCTCCTGCTCCTACATTCAGTCATTGGACCCATGGTGACTTGATTTCCACATATGATGTGAGAGGAGACTCCAAATTCACTTTTTAATTTTAATTTTATTTTATTTTCGCGTGTGAGTGTCCAGTTGTCCCGTCAGCACTCCGCACGCCGTGGTTTCGGCCCCCTCATCGAACACCATTGACCCAGAAAGGGAGGTTTCATTTCTGGATGCCGGATCCTGTTCCTGGGTCCGAACGTGTGCTGGGCGCCACCACGCACGGCTTTGATGATGGCGGCTTTGCAGTGAGTCCTGAAACAGGGAGGTGTGAGTCCTCAGCGTCACTCCTCTTTCTCAGGACGGGCTTGGCTCTCTGGGTCTCTGGAATGTCCGTGTGAATGTCAGGATCCGCTTGTCAGTTTCTCGAAGAAAGTGGGCGGGCGGTGAAGAGGCGATTGGAATGCGCCCATGAAACGGGGCCTCCATTTTCTGAGGAAAAGCAGGGCCCTGGGGCGGCCCTCCCTGTCCCTCAGAACCCCCCTGCCAGCAGGCCCCACCTCTGGGTTCCAGTTCAGGTGGCCTGGGCGCCGGTGTTGGGTAAGGAGGCTTAGTTGGGGGGGGGAAGGGGGAGAGGCACAGGTTGGGGGGGCAGCTGGAAGTAGCCGGGAAGCTCTGAAAGGCCTGGTGGCTCTGGGATACTGGCCCCTCCCTCGGCCCAGTTCCTTGCTGAGCCTCACATGCTGCCCTCACGTCACCCTCATGGACTCTCCTCGGACAGGGGCTGTCCTTATCCCTGCCCCCCGGGGATGGTGCTGAGGCACAGAGAGGTTAAGTAACCTGCCTCAGACCACACAGCTGGCAGATAGATCGTAAGATGCCGGGTGGGTTCGGAGATCGCAAGGGGCAGAGGAGACGGTGGCTGGGGATCACTGCACAGAGGCACCTGCGGAAGGCCAAGGGCAAGGGGAGCGCCTGCCCACTTCACAGCCGAGGGATCACCCCGCTTTCACCTCGCCACAGAGATCACAGCCGAGGGATCACCCCGCTTTCACCTCGCCACACAGATCACAGCCAAGGGATCACCCCGCTTTCATCTCTCCACAGAGATCACAGCTGAGGGATCACTCCTATCTCATCTCATCACACAGATCACAGCCGAGGGATCACCCCGCTTTCATCTCACCACACAGATCACAGCCGAGGGACCACACCAAGACACGTCATAATGAAAATGCTAAGGGCAAAAGACAAAGAGGGAATCTTGAAAGCAGCAAGAGAAAAACAGTTAGTTCCCTACAAGGGAGCACCCATACGACTGTCAGCTGATTTCTCAACAGAAATATGCAGGCCAGACGGGAGTGGCAAGAAATATTCAACGTGATGAATAGCAAGAACCTACAACCAAGATTACTCTACCCAGCAAAGCTCTCATTCAGAGTTGAAGGGCAGATAAAGAGCTTCACAGATAAGAAAAAGCTAAAGGAGTTCATCAACTCTAAACCAGTATTATATGAAATGCTGAAAGGTACTCTTTTAGAAGAGGAAGAAGAAAAAAAGGTAAAGATAAAAATTATGAACAACAAATACATATCTATCAACAAGTGAATCTAAAAATCAAGTGAATTGAAAATCTGATGAACAGAATAAACTGATGAGAAAAATAGAATCATGGGCATAGAAAGGGAGTGGACTGACAATTTTGGGGGCATAGGGGGTGTGAGGGGTGCGGGAAGAGACTGGACAAAAATCATACACCTATGGATGAGGACAGTGGGGTGGGGATGGGGAACCAGGAGGAGGGGAACTATGGGGGGAAAAATGAGGAACATCTGTAATAATCTGAACAATAAAGATTTATTTAAAAAACTAAA
Source organism: Lasiurus borealis (assembly GCA_004026805.1). NCBI lineage: Eukaryota > Metazoa > Chordata > Mammalia > Chiroptera > Vespertilionidae > Lasiurus > Lasiurus borealis. Next base: position 66,018 of record PVJN01006044.1, on the reverse strand, counting down.
AATAAAAAAGTAAAACAACAACAGCAACAAAAAATGCCCACAAACACTCACCTTCTCTCTCTGGAGTCCTGCGGGGAGTTCGAAGCCCTTCGCCGTAAGAAAGACCCAGCTGGACCGGAACCGCAGGTTCCTGATTTCTTTGCTTCCAAGCGCCTCGATGGTCTTCCAGGCGTCCTCCTGCAGCCTGGGGGACAGAGGAGAGGACTGAAGGCCTCCCATGGGGACTCCTGTGTGCCCCACTGTGTGTGTCCCAGCCCAGAGGTCTCCAAAGCCACTCATCTCCTGGGCCGGGGCGGGGTTTGCGGGGCGGGGGGAAGAGGGGGAAGCAGGAGGACAGGGCACCCGAGCTGGCTGCGTGTGTCACACTTCTGGTCACGGCCGGGCACCGCCACGCACGCTCACCGGGTGCTGCCGTCGTGGTGGGTCACCATGAAGAGCAGGGACTTGGCAGGCGCGCCCTGAAGGAACTGGGTCATCGGTCCAGAGTTATCTGTCGGGTCAACGGAGACGCGTTGTAGGAGCGCCGTGAGCTGAGGCTCTGGACCCACGGGCCGCCCCTCCCTGCCCTCAGCGTCCACAGCCACTGGGTCCCGGTTCCCGGAGCTCCTCCCTGGGTCAGGCGCTTTCCCTGTGAGCGCTGCCGGGCTTCCTTCCCCGTGGGACCGGCGAGGGCAGAGCCCCATCAGGCCGGGAAGATGCGACCGGCCAAACTGGACAGCAGCGGCCACTGGGGTGGCACAGGCGTGAGCATGGGAGCGGTTCAGGCAGGAGGTGCAGGGAGAGAGCGGCCTGCAGGCCTGGCCTGGCCTGGGCTGGTCTCTGCTAAGGGGGCTGCCTGCCTCTTATGGGGATCAAAGGAAGGCGGACCTCTGACCCCACTCTGTACCCCGGGCTCGGCGCTGGCCGTGGTGCTGAAGTTAGCGGCCGAGGAAACATACACAACTCCCGCCAGAGGCCCCGGCATTTCTCAGGACGCTCCATCCTCTCACAGAGACCTGTTAGCAACTCTCAGGGTAGGAGAGCCTGGCAGGCGACAGGCCCAAGACCCAGTGCCCAGATGCAGAGATGCCAAAGGAGGGTGGGGGTCGAGGGCCTGGGAAGGGGCACAGCAGGCCCAGCGGGCACCAGGCCCAGGACAGAAATCCGGATGGTTTTCCGGCTGGATGCTGATTGCGTTACTTCACATAGATTGGATCTGAAAATGTCTCTTCCCGTTGTCCCGTGACGGAAGGGAAGGAGAAGATTCAGGACAGGTGCGAGCAGAGGAAAGGAATTTTCTAGAGAACGCCTTCACACTGAATTACGTGAACCCAGAGAGGACTTACGGAGTATTCTAGAATACTCAGCATGGGGTTCTGGAAGTTTTCTTAGTAGACAATGAAGAACATTTGGCATTTTGCTTGTGTTTTTTTTTTTACTGGTAAGATCTTGATTGTTGTTTATAACTCATTGAAATTTATATATATGTAATTGATTTTTAAAAAAATATATTTTATTGATCTTTTACAGAGAAGAAGGGAGAGAGATAGAAAGTCAGAAACATCGATGAGAGAGAGACATCGATCAGCTGCCTCCTGCACCCCCCACAGTGGAGATGTGCCCGCAAGCAAGGTACATGCCCCCGACCGGAATCGAACCTGGGACCTTTCAGTCCGCAGGCCGACACTCTATCCACTGAGCCACACCGGTCTCAGTAATATATAATTGATTTTTTTTACAGAGAGGAAAGGCGAGGGATAGAGAGTTAGAAACATGGACGAGAGAGAAACATCCATCAGCTGCCTCCTGCACACCTCCTATTGGGGATGTGCCTGCCACCAAGGCCCATGCCCTCGACCAGAATCAAACCTGGGACCCTTCAGTCCGCAGGCCGATGCTCTAACCACTGAGCACACCGGTGCCAGCTGCAATTTTAACCCGGGAAGCGTTTTCTTACCTCCTTCATACATATCGAAATAGCGCACTGCCACCGTTTTCCCGGTCACATCTGGAGAGGGAAGGAACAGTGTTTACCAGGAAGCCCATCGGGACTCCGCGTGCAGCCGGGGCATCAGGTTCTCAGTGGGGCCTGTTCCTTCCCCAGCGTCTCTTTACCCGGAGCCCGCCGCTGCCGGCCCCCGCGTTGCCCATGTGGGTGAGTCCGGAGTGGGCTCCTCCTCAGCCTGGGGCTTCCTTCCCGGCTGCCTCCCCCGAGATTGCACCCTGCCCTTTCCTGTAGCACCCTCCTCTGCCCACCGAGACCCCCGCGTGCCCGCCGCAGGGCATGGCTGTGCGCGGCGGCTCCCCTCCCCTCTGCACATTCTGCCTGGGGTTCCCGAAGCCCCGCTGTCAGCGGACCAGGCGCCCAGCTGGCAGCTTCCAGGGACGCCCCACGCCTGCCCTCCTCAAGGTCCCCGGTGGCGGTTGTCTTTCCCAGGCCTCAGGGGGGCCCTGGTCCCCTCTGTCCCACAGAGGCAGGAGCTGGGTCACCGTCTGCTGGTCCCGGGAGCCGAGAGCACACGTGAGGCCCCAGCCTGCTCCTCAGGTCTCACCTCGCCTCCCTCTGCCAGTCTCCCTGTTTTGTTTTAAACATCTGTATTCAGCCCAAACGGGCTTGGTTGGCTCAGTGGATAGAGCGTCGGGGTCTGCGGATGGGAGGGTCCCAGGTTCGATGCAGGTCAAGGGCATGGACCTTGGTTTGCAGGCATATCCCCAGTGGGGGACGTGCAAGAGGCAGCTGATCGATGTCTCTCTCTCATAGATGTTTCTAACTCTCTATCCTTCTCGCTTCCTCTCTGTGAAAAAGTCAATAAAATATATTTTTTTAAAAAATCTGTATTTAGCCCAAACTGGCTTGACTCAGTGGATAGAGCATCGGAGTCTGCGGACGGAAGGGTCCCAGGTTCGATTCTGGTCAAGGGCATGTACCTTGGTTGCAGGCATATCCCCACTAGGGGGCGTGCAAGAGCCAGCTGATTGATGTTTCTCTCTCATCGATGTTCCTAACTCTCTATCCTTCTCCCTTCCTCTCTGTGAAAAATTCAATAAAATATATTCAAAAAATAAAATAAAAATCTGTATTTGGTTCCATTGTGTTTTCTTTGGAACTACAAATGACCCGTAAAGTGAGGTGTTGTAAAGATAGTTAAACCTATGATTTTAAAAATGCACTAAAGTATCAACCTAGACTAGACGGAGTGCCAAACCACCAAACCCCCAAAGTCTCTGGGAAAAAAAAAAAAAAAACCATCACAGAGCCGTAAGAAGAGTTTGAAAGACAATATTTCGTAACTCACAATTGACAATGGCGATATTTATTCCTCTCCCCACGTTTCCACTCTTTTCTCCTATGAGCCTGAAATGTAAACAAACATGAGTCAAAGGCCTCCTTTCTTACCAAGCCCGGGGAGGCCCGTGCCCCCAACCTCGGCAAGACCTTCCCCTGGCAGTCGCTGACACTCCCATTGTCACCCACCCCTCCGTCCCTCGCTGACATGCACCGACAGTCACCCCCACACACACCTTCCCCAAGTTCCTACAGACTCAGTCCCGTGGGGAACCTGGAAGCTGCCCAGAAACCTATCCTTTGGACAAACGGCAGGGAGAGGGCAGTTTCAGATTTGTTTAGCACAGGGTTTTACAAACTCTCCTCCTTCCCCCACTCCTTCCCACTTCATACACACTGAGTCCTCCACCACCTCATGAGCGTTCATTGTCCTGCTTTATTCATGTGAAGCAGAAGGGGGGTGGGCCATAAGACATGGCTCTCACCCAAGTCTGGTGTCGATTTATACACACCCTTGTGGGAACCTCTTTCCACATCCCTTGTGGTTCAGGGTTCCCGGCTCAGGGTTCGGGTTCTGAAGGAGGCCGCACGCAAACGAAATGAGAGACTAGAAAACATTAATTTGGCGATATTGGGGGGCCAGGCGGGAGCCTTCCTCTAGTGGAAAGGACTGCCCCTTGCTCTGGCCTTTTTCTCCCTTTTATTCAGGCTTTGGGACACACACCCCTAGCCTTTAGGCAGGAAATAACAAAAACAGAAATTCACATGAAACAAACAGGTAGAGGCTGCTTCAGCGAACCATGTTTTCATCTAAACAGGGAGTGATGAGCTCTGACCTTTCAGAGCAGTTACGGTGGACCAGCCTTCCGGCCTCCTGTTTGCATCCATTTAGTGAGAACAATGTTTGGTTTCCGACACCCCCTCCCACTTAGTGGGCTGCCGGAGTCTCCTCAACTCCTGTGGTCCTATTCTCTGACCCTCGGGAACCTCCTTCAATAAGCCCCTGTATTGCTTCGCTTAACATTTGCTTTTCTCTATTTATTCAAAAAATATATTTGTGTTGATTTCTGAGAGGAAGGGAGAAGGAAAGAGAGAGAGAAACATCAGTGAAGAGAGAGAGTTAATGATGGGCTGCCTCCTGCACGCCCCACACTGGGGGTTGAGCCCACAACCTGGGCACGTGCCCTGATGGGGAATGGAATGGTGACCTCCGGGTTCATGGGGGTGACCCTCCACCACTGAGCCACGCTGGCGGGGAACCTTTGCTCTCCGGGAGATGGTAGATCTTTGGGATTTCACACAGGAATGCTCACATCCCTCTGCCACGTTTTAGAATAAATGGGACGTTCGTTTCCTACAGCGATGTGGAAGCTGCCATCCTTTTCCCTGTTTGGGAGGTTCTGCCTTTGACGTGTTTCGATAAACTCCTGTGGAAGGTCTTCTAGGCCAGCGGTTCTCAACCTGTGGGTCTCAAACGACCCTTTCACAGGGGTCGCCTAAGACTATGGGAAAACACCTATTTCCCATGGTCTTAGGGACCAACACACCACTCCTCGGTGTAGCAATGTGTAGCCATGTAGTTTACTGTTGTCCTAGGAAGACTGTTACCCATGCTACACCACAATTCAAGACAAAATTTCATTTATTTGTCATTAGAAATAAATATTTCACCATATATAATTACATATTGTTTTTGGGATTCATCCCTGTGTTTTAATGATGTTCCATTTGTAACAATGAAAATACATCCTGCCTATCAGATCTTTACATACAGTTCATAACAGTAGCAAGATGACAGAGATGAAATAGCCATGGAAATAATTTTATGGTTGGGGGTCACCACCCCATGGGGAGCTGTCTTAAAGGGTCTCGGCATTAGGAAGGTTGAGAACCACTGCTCTAGGCTAAGCCCCTTTGAGAGGAGTAGCTTTTAGACAGTTTCAGAGAATATGCTATAAGAATTGGGAAAGACTCAAAAAGAAACCTCCATCCTATAGAATAAAGAGGTGATATGCAAATTGACCGTCACACCCTCGCAAATGGCTGCCTACAACCGGGCCGGCAGGGGGGGTTAATGCAGGACAACAGAACAACGGAACAGCAGGCTGCATGGGGCAACCAGGCAGGTGGGGGAGGAGGGTGTAAGGGGCAACTAGGCTTGCAGGGGGAGCAGTTAGGAGTGACCAGGCCAGCGAGGAAGAGGGGGCAGTTGGGGGCGATCTGGCTGGCAGGGGAGGTAGTTAGGGATGATCAGGCCAGCACACAGAGGCAGTGAGGGGTGATTAGGCTGGTGGGCAGTTAGGGGCAACCAGGCAGGCAGGGATGATCAAGCCAGTGTGCAGAAGCAGTGAGGGACAATTAGGCCAGCAGGGGTGGAGGGGGTGGCCATTAGGGGTAACCAGGCAGGCAGGTGAGCGATTAGAAGCCAGCGGTCCAGGATTGTGAGAGGGATGTTCAACTGCCTGTCTAGGCCCAATCGGACAGCCCCTGAGGGGTCCTGGATTGGAGAGGGTGCAGGCTGGGCTGAAGGGGAATCTCCCCCGCCCCCATGCATGAATTTCATGCACCAGGCCTCTAGTTTATGAAAGAGAAAGTTAGGTCAGCTGAACATACTCTCCCATTAAGAAAAACAAACAAACAGAAATTGGTGGGGGGAAGGGGGCTTAAAAAAAGACCTGCTTGAATATATTAAATGAATAAAAATTCCTCTGGCCAAGATTTGGGAGAAGACTCAATTACAAGAGGCTGAGCCCAACCTGTGAAGCTACAGTGGTACCTCAAGATACGAGTTTAATTCGTTCCATAACCTTGAGGCGTGGGAAACTATGAGACGCTCGTGTCGAGGTAAACTGGTGGGTCGTGTGCAGCCGGCCGATCCGCGCGATGACTCCTATCTCAAATGTTGCTCGTATTTCAAAGCAAAAATCGCTCGCTCGACAGCTCATATCTCAAAATCTCATATGTTAGGGCACTTGTATCTTGAGGTACCACTGTACTTACATCCCAGAAGCATTTGTCAATTCCAGAAAAAGTGCCCAAGAAGGTGAGTAGCACTTCTGAGAACCATGTGCAGCTCACGGACAAAAGTTGGAAATCAGGCCCCATCAAAGGGAAGGCCATATTATGCCCCCTCTCCCCCCATTTCTGATTTGAGCTGGAGTGAAAAGGGTTCTATCCTGACAGTGAGAGTGAACCAGAAATAACTCAACACGTGAATGACTGCAGATCCCCAGCTGGCCCAACACATCTCAGTACTTAACACATATTCACAGTATTCCACTCCACTCACGGTTCCGGTCCCTGCCAGAAGTAAACAAAAATTCTCAGAAGAAGAAGATACAGTGGTACCTCGAGATACGAGTTTAATTTGTTCCATAACCTTGAGGCGTGGGAAACTATGAGACGCTCGAGTCTCGGTAAACTGGTGAGTCATGTGCAGCCGGCCGATCCTCGAGACGACTCCTATCTCAAATGTTGTTCGTATTTCAAAGCAAAAATCGCTCGCTCGATGGCTCGTATCTCAAAAAACTCGTATGTTAGGGCACTCGTATCTCGAGGTACCACTGTATCATCATCTACTGCCTCGGTTAAAAAGCACCCTCAAAGGCTCTGCCTGGCACACTCTCCAATAGAACCTGGCACCAGAGGAGAGCAGCCGTCAGAAACAAGAGCTGGTGGGACCAGAAGCACACGCTAGATCATAGAGACAGACTCACGGGGCTCCAAATAGTAGGGTTACCCAACAGACTTTCAAGGAACTAAACTCAATATAGTCGAGATGATGATTAAAATAAAGTTGAAAATTCCAGAACTGGAAATGACAAAAAATGATGTGAAGATGATGAAAAGAACCCAAACGGGGCTTTAAAACTAACGCAACACAATCACTAAAATCAATAGCTAACGGGAGGGTTTAACAGCAGAAAGAATTAGAAAACCAGAAAGCAGTTCAGGGGAAACCAGCTCTTTTCACCTGAAGGACAGGGAAATACACAATGGGAAATACAAAACGGAATGTAGGCTGCAGAGATGATTAACAATAACATCTCATGTTTTATCCAGGGTCTGAGGAGAGGAAAGAATAAATGGGCAGAAAATGCAGTGACGGAGATTTGTTCCCTGTGATGAAAGACTAAGACATGTTTGTTGGAGAAGCTCAGCCCTGGCCAGCGTGGCTCAGTTGGTTGGAGCATCATGGAATGCACCAAAAGTTTACCAGTTCAACTCCTGGTCGGAGCATGGACCCAGGTTTCAAGTTCAACCCCAGGTCAGAGTACGTAGGGGAGGCAACCAATAGATGTTTCTCTCTCACATCCATATCTCTCTCTCTACTTTTCCTCCCCCTTCCTCTCTCTCTAAAAATCAATTAAAAATATGCTAAGAGGCTTTTGTTTGAAAGAAACTCAATAAACCCACGTAAGAGGAAGCAACAACAACAGACACAGCAGGGTACAAGTCGGGAAGACCCTAAGCAAAAACTCTCAGAGGCAGTCAGACAGGGAGAAAAGGCAGTTACCGTCACAATATCAACAAACGGTGAGCGGACTTCCCGTGAAAAACAATGGAAGCCGGGAATTATTTCGGGACTGGGTGGTAAGGAAATACAGTGGTACCTCGAGATACGAGTTTAATTCGTTCCATAACCTTGAGGAATGGGAAACTATGAGACGCTCGAGTCGTCGTAAACTGGTGGGTTGTATGCAGCTGGCTGACCTGCGTGATTACTCCTATCTCAACTGTTGCTCGTATTTCAAAGCAAAAATCGCTCGCTCGACAGCTCGTATCTCAAAAATCTCGTATGTTAGGGCACTCGTATCTCGAGGTACCACTGTAATAAGCAAACATCTACCATCAATAAATATGAAATAGAGACATTTCGGAGGAACATAAACTGAGATCATTCACCACCAGAAGACCATACACAGCTTTGGTTCTGCATCTTCTGCTGTAATGAACCTGATCCATAATTATCAGCTGTCCCTTGAGTCTTACGAGTACTTCTGGAGTTTCCCTGAAAGTGAGGGTGGTTGTGGGACTCTGAGCCCCTCAAAAACCTCCCGCCGATTCCCAACCAAAGTACACGCATGTGTGCACCAAGAGACATGGACAGGGCTATTCAGAGCACCAGGACTTCGAACAGCTCCAAATGCCATTCGACAGAATGGAAAGATGAATTGTAATATATTCACGCCATGCAATATTACACAGCAATGCCAATCAATGAGTGATAGCTTTACCCAACATCAAGGTTGGTTTTGAGCAAAGAAGTAAGACATGAAAGTTTATGGTTACAGTTATATGAAGTTCAAAATAGCTAAAACGAAACAGTAATGTTTCACTGTCTGTGCTGAGGCTGTAAAGCTATCCAGAAAAGCAAGGAAATGGTCACCACAAAAGACAGAGCGGAGATTACCATGGGCAGCAAGTAAGAGGGGGCTGCATTTGCAGAGGGTGCATGGGATGCTGGCGGTGGTCCATTCCTTAGCCTGGATGGTGACCACACAAGTATTCGCTTTATCAGAATCCGTTCCACAACAACATGTCCACAAGGTTATTCACGGCAGTATTATTTACAACGAGAGGCCCGGTGCATGAAATTCGTGCACTGGAGGGGGTGGGGTCCCTCAGCCAGGCCTATGTCCTTTGGCAGACCGGGATGGGGAGTCAGACATTCCCCTCACCGTCCGGGGCCCGTTGCTCCTTACTGCCCGCCTGCTCGCTGCCTCTTAGCGCTGCCACAGAGGAGGCAGGAGAGGCTCCACTCACCACCACTACGCTCACCAGCCATGAGTCTGGCTCACTGACCAGCGGGGCGGGGGGGGGGGGGGCAGCACCTCCATGGAGCATCTTCCCCCTGGTGGTCAGTGCGCATTATTGCAACCGGTTGTTCTGTTCCTTCCATCATAATGGTCGCTTAAGCTCTTATTCTATAGATACCCAAAGATTTCAGACATTAAAGCATCTATCAGTGAGGAACTGACTGAATGGACTAGGACACATCCACGTGGAGGATATTATGCACCCATGAAAAGGAATAAGGATGATCTCTGTGGGCCGATATGGGGTGATCTCGATTACAATGTTAAGTGAAAAAGTGCAGAACTGTGTATAGATTTTGCTATCTTTTACACACACACACACACACACACAAATACACATGAGTATATATGTATACACATATACACATACATATACAAACTGAAGGCACAAACATGGGGATATATTAATCCTACCGATACAATTTGTTTATTTTTCACGTAAAAGCAAACACTAGAGCCGAAACCGGTTTGGCTCAGTGGATAGAGCGTCGGCCTGCGGACTGAGGGGTCCCAGGTTCGATTCCGGTCAAGGTCATGTACATTGGTTGCGGGCACATCCCCAGTCGGGGGTGTGCAGGAGGCGGCTGATCGATGTCTCTTTCTCATCGATGTTTCTAACTTTCTATCCCTCTCCCTTCCTCTCTGTGAAAAATTAATAAAATATATTTTAAAAAAAGCAAACACTGGAAAGATCAATAAAAACCTAAAAACAGTAGCCCTGCCATTGTGGTTCAGCATCCACCTCTGATCCTGGAAGCCACATGCCCGGGTTTCTGGCTTGATCCCCAGTGAGGGGCACGCAGCCAATCAGTGATTCAGTGATTCGCTCTCATCACTGATGTTTCTCTCTCTCTTTTCCTCTCCCTGCCTCTCTGAAATCCATAAAAATATATATATATTTTAAATTGCAAAGTCACGGGGATGGGAGCAGGGGGTCATGAGAAGCAAGTGGAGGGTACAGTGAAGAAGCTCTGAGGATAATGTTTCTGCGCTGTGGCTGAGGTCTCTGCTTCAGGGCAGCTGTGGCTTAGGAACCTGCCTGTCTCTCCAGTTTTCAGGGCGGAGGTTTGCCCAGTGACCGCCAGTCTCTTGTAGGCCTGGATTCTTCCCGACAGCAGAACTTGGGTTGTTGTTTCCGTTGTTTTTTCAAAAGTGTGCTTTCAATCTACGGCTGTCGTTTCTTTGTCTTGCTAAAGGGCATACATTAACCAAGGTATAGGCATGTTTAAAAATGCCCTTTTAGCCGAAACCGGTTTGGCTCAGTGGATAGAGCGTCTGCCTGTGGACTGAAGGGTCCCAGGTTCGATTCTGGGCAAGGGCGTGTACCTTGGTTGCAGGCACATCCCCAGTGTGAGGCATGCAAGAGGTGGCTGATCGATGTCTCTCTCATCAATGTTTCTGGCTTTCTGTCCCTCTCCCTTCCTCGCTGCGAAAAATCAATAATATATATATATATATATATATATATATATATATATATATATATTTAAAAATGCCCTTTTAATATACAAAAAGACAAAACATAGAGAAAATGTTTACAACACCAAAGGGCTAGCGACCTGAATCTAGCAAGGATCTGATAACTCAGTAAGAACGGTCAATGACAGAAACAAAAGCGGGCAAGAGATATGACGAGATAGCCCATAAAACAGCAGAGAGCCGCACAGCACTGAACGCACAGGAGCCTTCCTGAGGGGAAAGGCCTCCGAGGGGAATGGGGAGGGGCTGGGAGCTGGGGAGAGCCGCGCAGACCGCATTGCAAGTCTGTCCCACCGGAAGTGAAGGAAAGAGGGAGGCAGCTGGGGTGGACCTGCCCTCCCTGGAGCCTGTCTCCCAGGAAAAGATCCGCCTGGAGCCCCCCGTGCTGGCAGACCCTCTCCTTCACCAAAACCTCCCCCGATGCCGAGACCGGTGTGGCTCAGTGGATAGAGCGTCGGCCTGCGGACCGAAGGGTCCCAGGTTCTATTCCAGTCAAGGGCATGTACCTTGGTTTCAGGCACGTGCCCAGTGGGGGGCGTGCAAGAGGCGGCTAATCGATGTTTCTCTCTCATCGATGTTTCTGGCTTTCTATCCCTTTCCCTTCCGCTCTGTGAAAAATCAATAAAATATATAAAAAAATAATAAATAAATAAATAAATAAACCTCCCTTGAGCTCTTTTTCAAGGAGGCCTAACGTTTGGACTCGCGAGTTTATCTCTGCGTTTTAAGCACGAGGAATCTTTGAAAATGTTACCTCTCCTGCTACCCTTTTCTCGGGACGTTAACAGAGGACGTGCTCCAGCAGAACGAGGGGGGAAACAGAGAACGTGAGGCGTGTGTCCTGGAAAGAGGGACTGCAACCCCGGGGCAGGAGGCAGAGATCACGCTAGGATGGTGGCGGAGAGGGAGGCCCGGTGCCGGGTGCATCAGCCTCGAGAGCAGCCTGGCCTGGTGTAAGAGAGATTGCCCCTGTCCGCGCACGGGTCCGAACAGAGTCCTGTGGAGAAGGGGAAGGTGGACCAGCACCTACAGCCGGGGCAGGGCCTGGAGCAGGTGCTCCTCGGCCTCACCAGGAGCCGCCCTGCCCGCTCCTCCAGCTTGGACTCCGGCCTGTGCTCTTTTTTTTTTTTTTTTAAATATATTTTATTGATTTTTTACAGAGAGGAAGGGAGAGGAATAGAGACCTAGAAACATCGATGAGAGAGAGACATCGATCAGCCGCCTCCTGCACGCCCCCCACTGGGGATGTGCCCGCAACCAGAATACATGCCCTCGACCGGAATCGAACCTGGGACCCTTCAGTCCGCAGACCGACGCTCTATCCACTGAGCCACACCGGTCTCGGCCAGCCTGTGCTCTCGGTGGCGGTCGCCCCACCCCGTGGGCGCAGACAGCTCCCAGCCCAGGTTCCTCTCGGCCCTCCCTGTCTCTGGGGGCCTGTCGCACCGACCGGCCACGAGGAGGTGTGGGCTGGACGGGGAGGCCAAGCCTGCTTTAATCCCGGAGGATCACAGAACAAAACGGAAGCAGCCCTGCCTGCTTTCAGTTCCCAGGACTCGGCAGGGCCGTGACGCGTGTCCACAGAAGGCTGCTCTGGAGCGTGACCCGAGGCTCCTTTGACCTGCTGCCACGGTTACATTCTCCCTCCACAGCCTCCAGGGGAGCCCAGCTGGTGTGCTCCGTGCCTCCGATGCTCCCCGCCTCTGCCCGGGGTCAAGGGCGTCCCCTTCCCCAGCCGGGGGCGGGGGATGGGGGATGGGGGCAGACTGGCTGCTTGGCCAGCCTCTGCGGAGGGAAGGGACCGGGTGGCCGTTTCCCTCTCTGACGTCTCTACTCACAGCTCGTCCTCAAAGCAGATGCCGGCGTAGCTGTCCCTGCCGCTGCCGCTGAGCACCCGGTACGCGTAGGCGTTGGCGGGGCACGGGGCCCAGTGGTCGCAGGTCTGCCTCCTGGGGGCTGGCGCTGGAATGGACAGAGATGGAACCGGTCGAGCGAGGGTTGATCAGAGCAGCCTCGGCCTGGCCGCGAACACAGCTGCTCTGCCCCGGGACCTCCCACCTGCGTGGCCCCCGACCGTGGCAGAAACAGGAGCGGGGAAGGGTCACCAATAGGAACGGGGCCACTTGTAGGCGCTTCTGAGATTCCCCTGCGCACACCGAGTTCATTTAATTCGCTTTTGTCTTAAAAGGACAAATATACAGCCAAGGCCAGTGTGGCTCATTGGATAGAGTGTCGTCGGGCCTGCGGACGGAAGGGTCCCGGGTTCGATTCCGGCCGGGGGCATGTACCTGGATGGCGGACGCATCCCCGGTGGGGGGTGTGCAGGAGGCGGCTGATCGATTTCTCTCTCGCCCATCAATGTTTCTAACTCTCTGTCCCTCTCCCTTCCTCTTTATAAAAAATCAATAAAATATATTTTAAAAAAATAACGAATATACAAATGGGAGGGGGTTTTTGCAGGTGTAACGAGTTTCAGAGTTGGGAATCGCTGCCCACAGCCGGCCATCCAAGTGACATCCTCGGCACGGGAGGGAGGGAACTAGAAACCATGGCAACGCGCCCCTGAAACGCTTGGCCTCAGAGGCGGTTCCTGGGGGAAGCTGCGTCGAGGACAGACTTCTGATTTGGGGGGGAAACAGGGAAAAGGAGAGAGCGGACCCTCGGAGGGCGTCTCCCGTGCTCTGCTCCAGCTGTGGCTTCCATGGAGCTCGGCCCCAGCCCAGGCTGCACGCAGTCAGCCTACTGGTTCCGGCAAATTCACCTGAAAACCTTATTAAATACACACAACTTGGTCACAGTCGAGTACTACAAAGTGTTCTTCCTTCCTTCCTTC
>PVJN01006044.1:0-52522 GCA_004026805.1 Lasiurus borealis | reverse complement strand
ACTCAACGCTCTATCTTTGTGCAAACTGATTTTGCATAACGTGCTCACGTACTGAAAGTATACAGCATGCCGAAACCGGTTTGCCTCAGTGGATAGAGCGTCAGCCTGCAGACTGAAAGGTCCCAGGTTCGATTCTGGTTGGGGGCAGGTACCTTGCTTGCGGGCACATCTCCACAGTGGGGCGTGCAGGAGGCGGCTGATTGATGTCTCTCTCTCATCGATGTTTTTGACTTTCTATCCCTCTCCCTTCCTCTCTGTAAAAAATCAATAAAATAAAATAAAATAAAGTATACAGCACAACTGTTCACAAGACCTCGAAGAGGAGCACAGGCTACCACTTAGGGGTGTCCACCCGTTACCAAGGGTCATTGCTAACGGCTACTGGGTCCTGTCACCTCATTCCTGACTGGGGCTGTACCTCCAAACACATTTCCACCGGGTGCGGCCCGCGTGTCAAGGTTTCCTGTCTGTGGCCTCTGAGCCTCTCAGGAGGAGGGGGGAGGGGGAGAAGGGAGGCTGGAAAGAAGCAGAAACGGAAGGAGACGTTGCCTCCTCCCCTCGTCATCGCCACCAACGTAAAACGGTCAGAACCCCCCACCCCTGCCCCCCGGCAGCACGCGGAGCCAGCCGCAGCTGTTGGCGGGCTGTGGCCGGGCACTGACCTCTGAGGACCGGCCTCTCCCCGATGCTCCGGATGCTGTAGAAGGCGCTGGACAGGGGCGCGTCAGGGATGAGCTCCGCCAGCAGGTACCCCGAGTACCAGGCGCTCACGGAGGCGAAGATGAAGAGCAGGGCCCTCAGGGTGCCTGCGGACAGACAGACGGACAGGCGGGGTGTGGGTGCTCGGGACAGCGGCCTCCTCTCCCTGTTCTCCTAGTTCCCCCGCCTCCCCACCAACCACCAGTGTCCGCAGCAGCATGCTCCCGGGAGGTGGGGCAGAAGAGGGCCAGGGCTGCTTTAAGGAGCCAGCGTGCTTTGGGGGCAGGATTGGAGGTGGACAGACGCAGACAAGCCGAATGAGATAGGAGCTCGCTCCAGGTCACCATGGTTTGGGTCCAAGAACGTGCCCAAGGGCGAATGGCATCGATCCCCCGAGTGGCCTGGGGAGCCGGCCCGCCTGACCTGGCCCCGCCTTGCCCGGCTCCGTGGACCGTGGACGGAGGGGGGCAGGCGTCAGCCCTCAGGGGCTGGGCCTCCCTTCCACAGGCACGGTCCCACCTGCACGCCACCGGCCAGCTCTGCCAGTCCTTCTAGTGCCCTTGTCTTCGGCAAACAGCGGCTCGCGAGCCACAGGCGGCTCTTTGGCTCCCGGAGTGTGGCTCTTCCACAAAACACCACTGCCTGGGCCAGGCTATGTTGAAGAAGTGGCGTCAGAAGAAGTTTAAGATTTTTGTGTTTTGTTTTTTTTTAATATATTTTATTGATTTTTTATAGAGAGGAAGGGAGAGAGAGAGTAACATCAATGAGAGAGAGACATCAATCAGCTGCCTCCTGTACGCCCCACTGTGGAGATGTGCCCACAAGCAAGGTACATGCCCTTGACCGGAATCGAACCTGGGACCTTTCAGTCCACAAGCCGACGCCCTATCCATTGAGCTAAACCGGTCTCGGCGATTTTTGTGTTTTTTTAAAAACATATTTTATTGATTTTTCACAGAGAGGAAGGGAGAGGGATAGAGAGTCAGAAACATCGATGAGCGAGAGAGACATCGATCAGCCGCCTCCTGCACACCTCCTACCGGGGATTTGCCCACCACCAAGGTACGTGCCCTTGACCGAAATTGAACCTGGGATCCTTCAGTCCGCAGGCCGACGCTCTATCCACTGAGCCACACCGGTTTCGGCAGAAGAAGTGTACGTTTAAAAAATGTGGCTCTCCAAAGACATTTCCGTCGTTGTCCTGTTGATCACGGGCTCTGCGGACGAGTGAGTGTGCCGAGCACCGTGCTGGTGAGTGACGGAGCCGAGGTGAGTTGTGGGGACCCCCCAGTCACAGGAGCACCCTGAGCAGAGACAGGCGGGCACTTCTCCCCACCCCCCTTTCCCAAGTTCACAGCCACGGACAGAGGCAGGCCTCCCACCGGCCAGCACCCACCCCAAGCTCCCTCCTCCTCTCCAGGCTGGATGACAACGCGCAAACCTGCATCTGTCACTCTGCCCCAGCTCCGCCCTGACCTGGGCCCCACCGTTCCCTGCACCTGCGGGTCCCCCCTTCCTGTGCGCCCGGCGGTGGCCCCCGCTGCTGCCGTGGGTCCAGTCTGCAGGCGCTCCTGGAGCTGGACGCTTCTCGATCCCCTCGCCCATAGGGTCTTTTTCCAAGTGCGCATTTCAGCGGCCGTACGTTTCTTTCTTTTCCAAACCACGCAGCCCCCGAGACTGCCAGAGCGCTGTGCGGGGCGGGCTTCCTGATGCGAACTCCCCAGGCCGGTGGCCACCGCGGTGTCCCAAGGCTTCGGGGGCCGCCTCTCACTGTGGGAAAAAGCCGCCCCAGAAAGCAAAGGAGGGCCCTGCCTGTGGCGGTCGCTTTCCCGGCCGCCGGTTGGCTCCGTGACAGGCCCCGTGGCTGCTGCTGCTGTGAGGGGCCCTCTCCCGGGGCCCAGCTCTGCCGGCGTCGGTCCCCTGCTTCAGGGCACTCTCCTGCCTGGATCCCCGCCCATCGGCCCGCCTCCTGCGCCTCCTCTTCCAGGCTCTCCCCACCGCCCACGTAGGTGCAGCCCGGGGACCTGCACAGGCGGGCACCCTCAGGGCAGCCATGGGCACACCTGGTGGGAGTGGCACTCCAAGGGTCCCTTCCCTCCAGGGCTGGGCCCACGTGCCCAGGGACAGGGCACGGGCCGGGGAATATCCAGGAAAATGCTGTTGGGGCCACACGGGGGGGACGGCTGGAGTCCCGGAGTTCAGCCTCAATGGTTATTAGGTTCGGCGGAAAGAGCCGCTGAATACCCAGCTTCCCCGAAAGTCAGACATCCCCCGAAAATAAGACCTACTTCTCTTGTTGCCTCTCGCTGTCATAGGAGGCATCCCCCCCCCCCCATGAAAATAAGGCCTCCCCGATCATCAGGCCTCCCCGGAATAGAAGGCCCCCGAAGCTACCGTCAGGCGTCTGACTTCTGATTTAAAGAGACCTCGCCCTGTCAATGGCCCAGCCTGTCCATGACCCAGCCTGCCCAGTGCCCCGCCTGCCCAGTGCCCAGCCTGCCCATGGCCCAGCCTGCCCATGACCCAGCCTGCCCATGACCCAGCCTGCCCAGGGCCCAGCCTGTCCATGGTCCAGGGAGCCAGCCAGGGGGGTCCTGGCCCAGTGGGCTGCCCGGTGGGAGTGGCCAGCAGCCGGCAAGGCAGGGCCGCGGGAGGAAGTACACAAAGTCCGGGAGCGGCGGTGGCTCGGTGAGCGGGAAGGACCCGACCTTCGTGGCGGGTAATAAAGTCATCGCCGCTATCAGCCCGTCCTCCCTGAGCTGCCACCTCAGAGCAAAGGCCAGTCCCGGGCGCCGGCAGGGAGCTGGGCAACTTCCTCCCGGGACCCTCCAGTAGTATGTGTGCCCGTGTGCGTGCCGGCCCGTGCACGCATGTGTGCGCGTGTGCCTGTGTGCGTGTCCCACCCTCACCCACCTGCAGGTCCCCGGGGGTCTCAGGCTGGGGAAGGAAGCAATCCTCAAACCGACCTCAGATCGGGGGGACCTCAGGCCTCCCCCACCATCGCTCCAGTCCCACGAGAGCCCCTCTGAACGCCACGTCCCTGGGATTCCCCCAACCGCGCACACAGTAGCGCCAGGAAGCTGTCTGTCACTGGCAGGGCGGCCAGCACAGGCCACATGCCCTCCCCCTGGAGGTGGCCCCCTTGACCCCTCTTGTCCTGGGCGGGGGGTGCTGGGAGGGCTGAGAGGTGGATGGACCCCACTTGCACTCGGGAGGCGGCTGCTTTGTGGCTCGAGCTCTGCTGTGGCCACTGTCCCATGGGCTGGGGACGCTGCCCCCAAGCACCACAGCGGATATGCTGGCCATCACCACCGGTAAAGGCTGATCTGCTGCCCTTCACCCCGAGGCGTGGGAGGGGTGAGTCCCAGGTGAGGGCACCGGCCGGGACTCGGTCCACTGGCCCTGCCCGGCCCGCCCATGAGCCGTCTGCCAGCCAGGCCTGGCGCTGGACTGGATCCACCGACCGGCTGCCCCAGGAACTCTGCCAAATGGTAGCTCAGAACTCTGCGGCCACAGGGCTCCGAGCTTCCGCAGGTGACTCCCTCCTTCCCGCCCCCGCCCCCCGCCCCTGCACCCCAAGCCCGAGACAAACACACCCACCGGGAGGGACCTCACAGCTCAGCGAGAATCAGGAGGCGGCGGGGGCGAGAAAAAGCCGTGGGTGGGAAGGGCCACGGGACCAGCAGCCAGACGATGCGCTAAGTCTGTGCCGGAGAGAGAAGGAGAAATCCTCCCAGGACCGCGCCACTGACATTCAGCGCCCCCCGGCGGCGTATTCTCCGAGATACCGTCTCTGCCTGTTCATCCTGCAGCCCAATACGGTACCGACGGCGGGTCTTAAATCCCCGGCTTTGCAGACAACAGGACGGACTGACACAGCCAATAACAAAAACTTTAGCATCTGGCTCTCTGAGCCTTCGGGAACGGAGCAGAGAGGTGGCGTTTAGAACTTTCTGGACGCGACCGACCGCAGTGGATGATGGAAGGGCTGGTCTGACAGACAGCGCCTGGCCCATGATGGCCCACCGTCGGGAGATGCGGGGAAGGGGCGGGGGTTTGGGGGAGGGGGCGCCTCACAGAGGCCCAGAGAACGTTCCATTCTTTCCATTCCCCCTACAGACACGCTGCCTGCTGCGGGCACAATCCGGGCTCCTGGGTGATGGACGCAAACAGCACCCGCAGGTGCAGGCCGTGGCGAGGGGCGTGTGGTCTCCCGCCTCCCCGGGCGGCCGGGCAGAGGGCGGAGGCTGCGTCAGAAAGACGGGCTTTTTTGGGAGAAAACGGCCTCGGAAAGAATGGCCTTTTTCCGTCCTCTTCCTCCATCCCCCGCCACAAGCGGCTCGGTAAATGGAAGGAACAACGCCAGCCTCGGAGAAGCCGCTGCCTCTGGCCAGTTAGGACCAGGGACGGGGCTGTTCCCTGCGAACCCAGGGAGGTGTCCCCTCGGTGGCGGGCGTGCGGCTGAGGACTCCTGGCTCAGCACGGGGAGACCCCACGGCCTCTGACCTGCAGCTGGCAGCCCCCGGCACCTGCTCTCCCCGGAAGGACCCCCATCCCAGCTCCTCCTACCCCGCAACCTACTCTCCAGCCCAAGCATCACCCTCCCTGGCCCCGCTGCCAGGAACCTCAGTGGGCCCAAGGCAGGGGCAGGGAGGGGGACCCCAGGAAAGCCACAGCGCTGCCTGCTCTGAACCCCAGCCTCTCCCTTGGGGCCACTCGCTCCCCGCCTTCCAGTCCCAGGTCAGAGAGCAGGCCGGGCCCGCCCTCTGCTCCTCCCTGGGGCTGGGTGGTCCCGGGCACTGCCAGGGGCCCCTGTTTCTCCCCGGGGGGCGAGGAGGGGGCACTCACCCGCAGCCTTGAGGTTCATCTTCCGGCAGCGGCGGCGGCTCCTGCCCTCCTGGCTGCCCTCCTGGCCCCAGGCGGCAGCTGCCGGTGACTGGGGACTTCCCACACGCCGCCACCCGCCGGGAGGGCCGGGCCAGGGCGGAGGACGGGCACACGCCCTGGGACAGGTGGCGGGAGGGCGGGCAGGGCGGACGCCAGGCCAGGCAGGTGCGGGCCAGGGAAATGTCGGCACCGCCTGGCAACGGCACTGGGCAGAGCCCAACCAGCTCCCCTCCAGCCCCGGAGGATCCCGCTCTCCGCCCAGCACCGGGGCCAGAGAGAGCGGCCAGGTGTGTTCTGGGGCGAAGACTCTGCTTCCCTCTTGGCTCCTGGCCCAGCCCCCGATGCCAGGTCTCCAGGGGCAATGGCTGCAAAGGTCAGCACGGGGTGAGTCTTTCACGGCCAAGGCCGAGCTCTGGGGGCCCTGGGCCTCGATGGGGGGGTCTGTGTGTGTGTGTTTGGGTGGGGGGTGGTTTCCCCTTCTCCCAGACCAGTCTCCGGCCGGCCCTCTGCCTTGCCCGAGCCCCATAGGTGGGCGGTCCTCCTGCTTTCTTCTTCACCCGGTGGGTGGGTGAGTGTGTGGAGGGGCGGGGCTGGGTGAGGAGGGGTGATTAGAAAGGAGGGGGCCAGGACAGCGCCCCTGGCCTCGAGGTCAGTGTCCCGTCTGCAGGTCCTCTCTCTGGTTCATGCAGAGCGCCCCCCTCCCCCGGGTGGGGGGGCAGCGTGGGGGGCAGGCAGGGGTTCGAAGAAAGCGTTCGTCTTCTTCGTTTGGGGGGAAGCGTTTAAGACGGGAAGGTCCTCATTCTCCTTCGCGTGTTTGTCCAAGTCACCGGGGAAGCCATCTGTCCAGGGCTCTGTGTGTGGGTAGATTCAGTGGTTGTTACTCCTCACCCAAGGATAGTTCTCCATTGGTTTTTAGTGAGAGTGGGAGAGAGAGGGAGAGGGAGAGAGAGGGGGAGGGGAGAAGAGGGAGAGGGAGAGAAAGGGAGAGAGGGAAGAAGAGGGGGAGAGAGAGGGAGAGACACACATCAGTTTCGCTGCCCCGATCAGGGTCAGGAATTGAGTTTGTAACTGAGGTCCATGCCCTTGATGTGAGTCGAACCTGGGACCTTTCCGTCAGCAGGCCGATGCTCTGTCCACTGAGCCAAACCAGCTAGGGCTGTTTGGTAGATTTTTTTAAAATTATTATTATTATTGCCTTCATTTCATTTGTTAGTCATCAGCCTAATCAGATTTTCCTTTTCTTCCTGGTTCAGTCCCAGAAGGTTGTATGTTTCTAGAAACGTATCCACGTCTTCCAGGTTGTCCCATTTGGCGGCGTATAGTTATCCACAGTATTCTTCAATGGCCATCTGTATTTCTGTGTTGCTGGTTGAAGTGTTTCCTCTTTCCTATTTTATTTATTTGTGCTCTCTTTTTTATTGTGACGAGTCTGGCTAGAGATTTGTGCATCATTTTATTTATTCTTCCAAAGAACGGACTCTTAGCTGCATCGATCTTTGCTACTGCTTTTACATTCTCTACTTCATTTACTTCCACTCCGACCTCTGTTATGTCCTTCCTTCTTCTTACGCTAGGTTTGGTTTGCTCTAGTTCCAGTTCCTTTGGGTGGAATGTGAGGTAGTTTACTTGAAGGTGGGCGTGTGGAAGGATGAACTTCCCTCTCTGAGCTGCTTTTGCTGCCTCCCGTACATTCTGGAAAGCCGTGTTTCCATTTTCCTTTGTCTCAAGGGACATTCGGATCTCTCCTTTGATTTCTCCTTCGACCCATTGATGGTTCAGTAGGATGTTTAGTCTCCATGAAGATGAAGTTTGAGAACCAACCAAACTGACTCTATGGCAACAGAGGATAGCACGGAGGTGGGGGTGGGGACTGAGGGGAGGAGGAGGAAGGAGAAGAAAAGACTTCCCGGTGCGATGGAAAGTTCTGGGTCTCTACTCAGGCAGGGAGGACACAAGAATCTTATGCAAAACGTTACACGCAGCATTCATTCAGGAACTGTGTACCTGGCTGCAGAGAAGTGACCCTTCATTAAAGGATGTTATTAAAAAAAAGAGAGAGAAAACAATAAATCTGTTAAGATGGTAGAGCGAGATGGATATGTCTCTCTCATCAATGTTTCTAGCTCTCTATCCCTCTCCCTTTCTCTCTGTAAAAAAAAAAAAATCAATAAAATATATTTTAAAAAACATGATAGAGCTGAAACTGGTTTGGCTCTGTGGATAGAGTGTCGGCCTGCGGACTGAAAGGTCCCAGGTTCAATTCCGGACAAGGGTATGTACCTTGGTGGCGGGCACATCCCCAGTAGGGGGGCGTGCAGGAGGCAGCTGATAGGTGTTTCTCTCTCATTGGTGTTTCTAACTCTCTCTCCCTCTCCCTTCCTCTCTGTGAAAAATCAATAAAATATATTAAAAAAAAAAACTTGATCGAGCAGAACAGGTGTGTGAGGCTCTGGAAGTCGGGGCCCTGGGTGCACATTCAGAGCTCAGCCTCTCCCAGGCACCCCAAGAGCTGCCAGCCAGCCGGTGCCAGTCCTGCCCGGGGCCGTGGGTGCGCTGGAGGCTGCGCGTTCCACCAGCGTTGGCACCTTCTTCACGGCATCGGAGGGGACAACCGGTGGTCCCCGCTCCACCGGGAGGAACCTCCCCCATAGCTCTTCCTGCCAGGTCGCCCCCCTCCCCTCTGCCACCCTCTCCCCTGGCCCCACAGGCCTGTGGGCACCCCAGACTCCGCAGCAGCCTGTGGTCAGTCCTGGAGGGGGGTCCCCGGAGCCAGGGCAGGGTGCCATGTGGGGTCAGAGCTGAGTGGGTCCCTTAAAGGTAGACCCTCCCCCCCACACACACACATACACTGGGACCCAGAAGGGTGTTTTTCGTGTGTGTGTGTGTGTGTGTGTGTTTTCCTGTTTTGTGGCTTCTGTGCACTCAAGTCTCCATTTCTTTGCTCAGCTTCACACACGGAACTGGACATACTCACCTCATTTTATTTTATTTTTTTAAAATATATTTTATTGAGCCAAGATCGGTTTGGCTCAGTGGATAGAGCCTCGACTTGTGGACTGAAAGGTCCCGGGTTCGATTCCGGTCGGGGGCATGTACCTTGCTTGCGGGCACAACTCCACTGTGGGGCGTGCAGGAGGCGGCTGATCGATGTCTCTCTCTCATCGATGTTTCTGACTTTCTATCCCTCTCCCTTCCTCTCTGTAGAAAATCAATAAAATATATTAAAAACAAAAAAAAGAAAAATATATATATTTTATTGATTTTTCACAGAGATGACGGGAGAGGGATAGAGAGTCAGAAACATCCATGAGAGAGAGACATTGGTCAGCTGCCTCCTGCACACCCCCCACTGGGGATGTGCCCGCCACCCAGGTCCATGCCCTTGACCGGACTCGAACCCGCGACCTTTCAGTCCGCAGGCCGACGCTCTATCCACTGAGCCACACCGGTCTCAGCTGCTCGCCTCAGTTTAACTGTCAGGGTTCTCAGGCTTCCTTGTTTATTTCTCCCACACCTGCCCCAGGTCTCAGCATTCGGGGAGCACTGGGTTTGCACCGCAGGCCGCCATTCTCAGTTCTCAGTGTGGTCCGGGCCCCTGGGATCGGGGACCTGCGGGGAGCCGGCCAGGCCCTTCCCACCCGGGGTCTCCCTCCGCCCCAGCGGACCACGCCCGGCCCCACAAAGGACCCTCACCCTGACCCTGACCTTGACCCTGACCACGCCCACCGCCCTGCACGGCCGCTCACCCAGCCTCCGCCTGCGCTCCCCGCGCGCCAGGAGCCATGCGCGCCCCTGCGCCCGCGCCATGCGCCCTGCGGCCCCGCATATGACTGTGACCCTGACACTGACCCTGACCTTGACCTCCCCCCCCAACTGCCCCGCGCCCCGCTCACCCAGCCTCCGCCTGCGCTCCCCGCGCGCCACGAGCCGTCCTCGTCCCTGCGCCCGCGCCATGCGCCCTGCGGCCCCGCGTGGCTGTGGCTGTGCCTGTGGCTGTGGCTGTGGCCGCCCCGCACCGCCGCCTGCCGTTCCGGGGCGCGGGTTCCGGGGGCGGAGGGTTCCGGTAGCGGCGGGATCTGCGCGCCCTTTGCCTCGCAGGCCTGTGCGCATCGCAGACCCACGCGGTGAGGCGGCGGGTCTTTACGCCCCTCTCCCCGCCCCCCATGTGCCCAGTGGGTCTGTCACCGCCTCCCTCCGCGCCCACACCCCGCGGGCCCCTCGGGGTGCAACGCATGGCCGCTTCCTGCTGCCGGGACCCCATGGAGCCCCCCCCCCAACCCTCAGACTGCCCCCCCACCCATTCAACCTCCCTCACCTCCCCCCACCATCCCACCCCAAGCCGCTTTCCTGGGTTCTGGCTGCTGGAGCTGCAGAACCAACGACCCTCCATGAGAGCCCCCCCACTCTGCCTCCCCGGAGGACCGGGTCCGGGTGGCCTCTGACCTGGCCGGACGTCTGTGCGGGTGAGGGCGGGGGTCAAGGTCACTTCTAAAGGGGAGGGGAGGCCACAGAAGGGCAACCTGTGTGTGTTTGTGTGTGTGTGTATGTGTGTGTGTATATATATGTGTGTATGTGTGTATATGTGTGTACGTGTGTGTATATGTGAGTATATGTGTGTATGCGCATGCATGCATGTATGTGTGTATGTGTGAGTATGTGTGTATATGTCTGTGTGTATGTGTGTGTGAGTGTATATGTGTGTGTATACGTGTGTGTGTATATGTGTGTGTGTATATGGGTATATGAGTGTGTATATATGTGTATGTGTGTATGTATATGTGTATATATGTGTGTATGCGTGCGTATGTATGTATATGTGCAACATGTGTGTGTATGTGTATGTGTATATGTGTGTATATGTGCATGTGTGTATGTATATGTGTGTGTGTGGTGGGGGGGCATTTATGGAAAGGGGCCATGGTGATGGGAGGAAGCCCTGTGATGCCGATCAGAACCAGCACCCCCTCTCCGCCACGCTCTCCTGACCCCTGCCTGTGCCCCCCCCCAGCACTGAGCCGCGCCTGGCGTCCTGCAGACCCCTGGCTCCCTGTTATCGGGAGTGCGTCCTGCTCAGCGGACCAGGCTCCATGACAGGCTCTCTGATCGTTCCCGCAGAACCCCGGGCTGCGCAGGCCCTGGCCCGCGGCCGGTCGGCGCTCTCTAAATATTTGTCCGGGCCCCGGTAAACGAGGGCGCTCGGAGATAAGCTGCAGGGCGTGCTATTTGCAGGCGTGCTCCCGAGACGGGGAGCCCTCCAGGTCCCTTTAAACTGTTTTATGGATCTCAGAGAGGAAGGGAGAGGGAGGGAGAAACAGAGGAACATCCACGATGAGAACCACAGATGGGCTGCCTCCTGCACGCCCCACCCTGGGGATGGAGCCTGCAAACCCGGGCCTGTGCCCTGGCCGGGAATTAAACCGTGACCTCCTGGCTCCTAGGTCAAAGCTCAACCACCGGGCCACGCACGTTGAGTTTTAAAGGGCGTGAGAAACAAAGGCCTTACTGACCCAGGAAGCGAGGCTGACCGTCAGGAGCCATGAAGAGACCACCAGGCCACGCTCTGTATGACCGCGTTCTGTATGGCCGTCTTCCTCCCGGAGGGTCAGGTAAGTTCCAGGCACGGCTCGAGCTCGGCTCATGGACGGCAGGGGGTGGGAGGGGTGGGGGGGAGGGCCTGGCAGGGGCGCGGAGGCCTGGTGATCCCTGGGGAGCGCACGGCCGCTCTCCACGAAGGAACTAGACGTGATCTTGCCAAGTGCAGGGTACGAAAGCGGATGGCAACACACCTCCCCGGCGTTTTACTGCCTGGAGCGAGAAAACCTTTTAAAGGGACTGTAAAAAGCTTGGGCAAATATACACAAGCAGCCATTCTTCCGCTGATCTAGTAAAGAGTCACGGTCCGCTCTCCGTATCCGGCCGGGGCACCGCCTCTGCCAGTTCAACTAACTGCCCATCAAAAAAAAATCCCCAAACCCTTCCAGGAAGCAGATCGCGAAGCAAGACAATGGACGGACTTTTAACATCACATTCACCTTGCGTTAGGTTTTGAGAATAACCTAGAGGAGATTGACAGCCGAGGGAGGATATGAGTCCATCCCTATAATAAAAGCCTAATGTGCGAAGTGTCCGGTTGCCCGTTCAGCCAACCGAAGTGTAACCCTGTAGAACAACAGGGTGATATGCAAATTGACCCTCATGGCTGGAACGACAGGTCACGATGACACGCACGGACCGAAAGGAGGCAGATGCTCAACACGGGAGCTGCCCCCTGGTGGTCAGTGCCCTCCCACAGGGGGCGCTCCGCTCAGCCACCAGCCAAGTGCGTGAATGTTCGTGCACCGGGCCTCTAGTTTTACACATAAGGGACATCCCTGGACTTTGGTGTCTGTCTGAGGCAGATCCTGGCACTCAGACCCTGTGGATGACACTGCAGTGTCATCTTCCCCAAGCAGACACAGTGGTGACCCTGCCCGCTGCCTGCTTCCTGGCTGGTGAGGACCACCGGGCTGGGATCCGGGCTGAGTTCGTCAGCATCCTTGGAGGGGATGCTTTGTTTTCATCCATCTCAGAAGGATCTGGAGGCCTGCCATGGGGAGGGGAGGCGGGGCTGGGGCCGGAAGGGTGAGAGGCGATAACCAGGGAGGGCGGTTACTGAAGGTGGGGTGCGGGAGAGGGTGTCCCCTAGACCTGGTTAATGGGGGGGGGCATGGCCCAGCGGCAGCACCGGGGCTTGTCAGAAAGGCCCTGCCCCCAACCCCAGACCTACAGAATCCCAACGCTCATCCTGCAGGGTTTCATCTGTGTGTTAAAGCAGAAGAAGAGCAACCGAGGGGAGAGACAGAGAGAGAGAGAGAGAGAGAGAGAGAGAGAGAGAGAGAAATTGCCAACCATTGCTCTGGTCCATCCCCCTTTCTCCTGAGTGACGTCAGCAAGACTGGAATGTAAGGTTCCTGACACACACTCAGCCTTTTAGTCTCCTCTTCCCTCCGGCTGCAGAGACCCCCATGTTTCCGGCCATTGAAATGCAATCGACAAACAAGATATGGAGACTCAGAGTCTCTCAGCAGAGATTCGGGCTCGCTCCTCTCAGTGCTTGGCCTTCTGGGTCCCGGGTGGGGGTTTGTACCCGAATGCTTCCCGCTCACACGTGCAGAGTCCCGCTCCCCCATGAAGACACGCGTGCTTGTGCCCTGTAAAAAGTGAACTTGAGAATGCTGCCCATTGTTTTCTTTCTGTGCCTCGGACCTCCTCCTGTCGGGTTCTCACTCACGGCCACTGCGGGTGGCACCCCACCCACCCGTAGCCTAGGAACCTGAGTCACCCTTACCCTCCCCTCCGCCCCTTAATCCTCGAGGTTGCACTTCCTGCAGGCTCTGCTCTCCCCGTCGGTTGAGTGTGGTCCCAGGCACCGAAAGGTCGCCGGTTAGATTCTGGGCTCATCCCCGGGAGGGGGCGTGCAGGAGGCCGCAGATGCATGTTTCACTCTCACATCCCTGTTTCTCTCTCTCTCTCTCTCTCTCTCTCTCTCCTTCTCTCTAAAAAGAAAATCCATAGAAATATTAAAACAAAACAAACATGAACGCTCTTAAGGCCTAGCAAACACAAAACCCCGAGGGAAAAGGCGCCAGGAAAGAAGCACAGCCCCGCCGAGACCGGTGTGGCTCAGTGGATAGAGCATGGGCCTGCAGACTGAAAGGTCCCGGGTTCGATTCCGGTCGGGGCATGTACCTTGCTTGCGGGCACATCTCCAGTGTGGGGCGTGCAGGAGGCGGCTGATCGATGTCTCTCTCTCTCATCCATGTTTCTGACTTTCTATCCCTCTCCCTTCCTCTCTGTGAAAAATCAATAAAATATATTTAAAAAATATGTATTCAGAAGCACAGCCCCCACAGGGCCCGATGCGCGGGAAAAGGGAACCTCTCCCGAGAGCAGGGGCCTCTGAGAAGAGCAGGCGCGTCACACACCGTATTCCCGCCGCCGGGTGACCATCTCGCCGCCTGCTGTGTGGGCTGTGAGCTCGGACAGCATCCCAGGACCAGGATCCACGCTCCCTGAGCTCGCAGACCCTCTGCTCCTGGGGACCCAGGGGTGCTCTTGAAAGGAAATGGACTCCCCTCCATCTTGTCCTCTAGGACTGGGCCGCCTGCCTACACCCCCTCCCTTTGCTGGGCGGGGCCACAGGGGTGCCAGCCATGTCCTAGCTTCCCCGACCACCGCCGCCCGAATGGACCAATGAAGCTTCAGGAACACAGCGAGGGTCCTCATGATGCTGAACCACAGAAAGACCCCAATTCAAGTGACCAGTCTCTGTCACCCTAGTCACTTTCCTAAGCCCCCTCCCAATGATCCTACCACATAGAACCCACTGTTCTTCCGGGGCTCGCTCTCTCGCCTCGCTGCTGCGCCAGAAAGAGGCTGGGAGCCACACCCGGGTTCGAATAAAGACTCTTTGCTTTTGCATCGGAAAAGGCTCCTTAAGTGGTGGATTACTGGGGACCCCGGACTCTGGGCATAACACTCTCTGCTCCAGCCATCTCTGAGGAAGGTGCCAGAAGGTCCGAGGAAAAAGGGAAAGCACTTGCTCACCTTGTCCCTATTCCACGGGTCAGTTACTAGCCGGGCTGCTGGAAGGGTGGCAGGGGGATGGGGTGCGGCTCTCTGCACCTCGGAGCTGGGAGCTGGGACCGGGTGTCCTCTCTCAGCCCTTCAGCGGGGCTCGGACCCGGCCGGTGGGAACCGGTGCTGGCAGAATCTGCGGCCTCCACGCCTCACACACCCAGGCCGCATCCACGGAGCAGGGCAGACCCAGCCGGCCCGAAGCAGCCGGCACCACCGGCCCCTGAGAGCCTGGTTGTTTGCAGGTAGTTGTGCACCGGTTAGGACAGCGGTTCTCAACCTGTGGGTCGTGACCCTTTTGGGCGTCGAACGACACTTTCACAGGGGTCACCTAAGACCAGCGGAAAACACAGGCATTTACATTATAATTCATAACAACAGCAAAATTACAGTTATGAAGTATGGTTGGGGGTCACCACCACACGAGGGGCTGTATTAAAGGGTGGCGGCATTAGAGAGGTTGAGAACCACTGGGTTAGGACATGATTTGCCTGCGGGTCCCGACTCCAGGGCGGCTGGAATGCAGGATTCCGTGAGACGGAGTGGCAGGCGTGTCTCGGGAGATGTGGTGGATTTGGGTCACCCTGGCTGGCCCTGGGCCTGCATTGGGATTTTTTTTCTCTCTGCAGGGACCCACGGGAAGGGTCCAGCTTGTGGGGGCGGGGGGGAACCCACTCACAGAGAAGGGGGGGTCCAGCGGGGAGAGGCAAAGGGCAAGGAAACCAACGGAGTGTGCAGAAGGCGCATCGTTAGAGCCGCCCTGGCAACGAGGAGAGAGCAGAGCCTTCAGGAAGTGCAACCGCAAGGATTAAGGGGCGGAGGGGAGGGTTAGGGTGACTCAGGTTCTGGCCCAGCTAGGATACCGGTGGGTGGGGTGCCACCCGCCGTGACCGAGAGCGAGAACCCGACAGGCGGAGGTCCGAGGCACAGAAAGAAAACAATGGGCAGCGTTCTCAAGTTCACTTTTTACAGGGCTTCCTGGCCATAAAAAGCTAATACACGGGGTGGGGTGAAGGTAGGCTTATACTAGTTGGTATGGAAAAATAATACAGTACTTAATAAATAACGATACAAGAAGAGACCCTGTGTTTTGTGTACTTACACCTGTAGACTTACTTTTGCCTGATGGTGTGTTCAGGAAATAGGTAACTTTTTAAAAAAATATATATATTTTATTGATTTCTTACAGAGAGGAAGGGAGAGGGATAGAAAGTCAGAAACATCGATGAGAGAGAGAGACATTGATCAGCCGCCTCCTGCATGCCCCCTACTGGGAATGTGCCCACAACCAAGGTACATGCCCCCTACCGGAATCGAACCCGGGACCTTTCAGTCCACAGGCCGACGCTCTATCCACTGAGCCACACCGGTTCCGGCGGAAATAGGTGACTTTGGAAAGAATGTTTAAAATCACCTGATACTCTGTTAGAGCGAGCGGCTTTGGCTTCTTGGTGCCTTGCTCTCTGGCCTCAGTCTCTCTTTCTGTACGTGTGGGCCTGTGTATGTTTGTGTGGGCATGCATATGT
The DNA here is from genome assembly GCA_004026805.1 of Lasiurus borealis. Taxonomy (NCBI): domain Eukaryota; kingdom Metazoa; phylum Chordata; class Mammalia; order Chiroptera; family Vespertilionidae; genus Lasiurus; species Lasiurus borealis. The sequence continues at coordinate 36,794 of PVJN01006044.1, read as the reverse complement.
GTATGTGTGTGAGAGTGCATGTGTACATGCTTGTATGTGTGGGTGTATGTGGATGTGTGTGGGGGCATGTGGTGTATAGAGGCACGTGTGTGTATAGGCATGTGTATGGGTGTGTGTACATGTGGGTAGGTGTATGTGTATAGGTGAATACGAGCATGTGTATGTGTGTATATGTGGGTGTGCATTTAAAATGGTTGATCTCACTGCAGAGAGTTTGTCATGTTTCTTCTTGATAGAATATAATATAATCATTCCCTGATCTTTAAATTATTAAACCATATTTTCCCCAGCTGCTGAGGACTCTGTCCTGTGGGGGCCTGGACGGTGATCACTCTGCGTCCTTCCTGTGGAACAGAGAGGTCACTTTCCACCTCGAACAGCACGGCGATGACTATGTTCACTCAACCTTTACGTTTCCATAAAAGGGTTTTAAAATATTCAAATAACCCGAGACATTTCTGTAGTAAAAAAAACAAAACAAGCCGAGACCGGTTTGGCTCAGTGGATAAAGCGTCGGCCTGCGGACTGAAAGGTCCCAGGTTTGATTCCGGTCGGGGGCATGTACCTTGCTTGCGGGCACATCTCTCTCCACTGTGGGGTGTGCAGGAGGTGGCTGATCGATGTCTCTCTCTCATAGATGTTTCTGACTTTTTCTCTCCCTTCCTCTCTGTAAAAAATTCAATAATATATATATATATATATATTAAAAAAAACAAACATGGAGCCCTTAAGCTGGTGTGGAAATACACAGGATAAAACATCGACGGCCACGCTTTAGGTGTGAACACGGAGCTCAGCAGCTTCCCCCTCCTTCTCTGGGAAACCACAGAAGAGAAACAAGGAAAATGTGAAACAGAACGAAACAAAGGAATCTCAAGCCGTGACGCCCGCCCTTTCAGTGGGACGAGGAGGGAGAGAGAAGGTGTAGGCTGCCCGACTGTCTGTCAGAAACTGCCCCCGCGGCTGAGGGAAGAGGGCAGAGCCTTGGGGTCCTCGGCCGCCAATCTCGGGGGACACCAGAACACACTGTTTCCTGAGCAGGGGCTCCTCCTACAGGCCGCCTGGCTCCCCCTCCCAGCAGGGGGAGGGACGGAGGGCGAGCAGGGCTCAGGAGAGAGGGCTGTCAAAGATGCACACACAGGTCCCCAATTCCCAGGACACAGGCCTCTCGCTCGGCCGCAGAGATCAGGAAGTACAGTGGTACCTCGAGATACGAGTGCCCTAACATACGAGATTTTTGAGATACGAGCCGTCGAGCGAGCGATTTTTGCTTTGAAATACGAGCAACAGTTGAGATAGAAGTCATCGCGCGGATCGGCCGGCTGCACACGACCCACCCGTTTACCGCGACTCGAGCGTCTCATAGTTTCCCACGCCTCAAGGTGACGGAATGAATTAAACTCGTATCTTGAGGTACCACTTTATTCCTGTGATACCCGGGCCGTCGGCTGGAGCCTACTCCTTGCTCCATCCGAGCTGTGGGCAGAGAGCTGGCCCACAATCCCACCGTGAGGGGGACGGCGGTGGGAGAAAGGACCTCCAGCAGAAGGGAGGAGTAAATGCTCCTTAAAAAACGTGGGAAAGAGCAGCAAAACGTACCATGGAAGGAAGGCGTCGGAGAAAGGTCTTCAGAGCGCAAGAGAAAAACAGGCATTTAATCGCAAATTCAGAGCACACGCATCAAATGGAACTGCTGCCGAAACCGGTGTGGCTCAGTGGACAGAGCGTCGGCCTGTGGAATGAAGGGTCCCAGGTTCGATTCCGGTCAAGGGCATGTACCTTGGTGGCGGGCACATCCCCAGTAGGGAGTGTGCAGGAGGCAGCTGATCCATGTTTCTCTCATCGATGTTTCTGACACTCATCTCTCTCCTTTCCTCTCTGTTAAAAAAAAAAAAATCAATAAAATATATTAAAAAAAAAAAAAAGATGGAACTGCCATTTGACCCAGGGATCCCCGCTTCCAGGCATATTTCCCAAGAAGCCAGAAACACCAGTCGGCAAGAACACATGTGCCCCTTGGTTCATAGCAGTGCCACTTACAATGGTGAATACTGGAAACGACCCGAGTGCCCATCCATAGAAAGTGGTAAAAAAGCTGTGGTGCGTGTACACCAGGGAATGCTGTGCGCTTGTAAAAAGAAGGACCTCTTCCCCTTTGAGGCCGCCAATCGGGACAGCTTTACCTCGCTGCTGGGACGCAGTGTAAGGGTCTGCACACACTTGGTAAAAGCGCCTTTAAAAGCCACACACACACACACACACACACACAAAAAATAGAGCCAACTTCCTGCCACAAAGTTTCACAACAGCACCACCTGGTGGTAAACACGCAAAATCACACCGGCAATGCCACCCACCACTTAATGGCAAAATATAACAATACCACACACACACACACACACAACCGAAAACTCACATCCAATGATCTGTTCATTATTGGAAAGCAGATTTCTTATTCTGTTTCTCCAGTAACTATTGCTTCACCTCTTAATGGTTTGAAATGTTCTTTTTTTTGGTCTGGATATTGTCAGAAAAGTGTCCGGTCATTGAAAGGAACCTCGTTCTCAAGGATTGGTTAGCTTATGGGCGGTGTCCATCTCCATTAACCAAGTATTTCTTGCTCGCCGACTCGCGCATACCCCTCCAGAGTGGCCTCTCAGCGGGCCCCCTCCGCTCTGGCAGGCGGGGGTCGGCACCTGGGAGCAGAGCGAGGTGCGCCTTTGGAGGGGGAGGGAGCGGGATACCTCTGGCCTGTTTTGCAGGGCACGAGACCAGGAGCGGGGTTCCTGTCTAGGATTTGGAGAACACCACCATGTCCTGGCACAGGTGTCCCCCTGCGGCCACAGTCAGTCTCTGCACTGGGCTGGGGCCCCGTCCCGTCCTTACGACACTCGATGCGCTGGCTCTCCAGCCCCAGGATGGTTCTCACCCTTGGGGGTCCTTTATTTCCCTCCCATTTTCAGAATACTCTCACCCAGTGGTTCTCAACCTGTGGGTGGCGACCCCTTTGGGGGTCAAATGACCCTTTCACAGGGGTCACCTAAGACAATCAGAAAATGCAGATATTTACATCACGATGCATAACAGTAGCAACATTTCATGGTTGGGGGTCACCACCCCATGAGGAACTGTATGCAAGGGTCGCGGCCTTAGGGAGGCTGAGAACCACTGCTCTAACCTTAACGATGGAGCGTGGACCCTCCCTCCACCCAATTTTTTTTTAATATATTTTATTGATTTTTCACAGAGAGTAAGGGAGAGGGATAGAAAGTCAGAAACATCGATGAGAGAGAGACATCGATCAGCCGCCTCCTGCACGCCCCACAATGGAGATGTGCCCCCAACCAAGATACATGCCCCCAACCAGAATCGAACCCGGGACCTTTCAGTCCGCAGGCCGACGCTCTATCCACTGAGCCACACAGGTCTTGGCTCCTCCACCCAATTTTATCTCTGCTCCTTTCTGGGGACCTACATCCAGTGGTGGAGGTGGTTCGGGGACCGTGAAGCATCACCCACGGTCCCTTCTGCACCACGACTTGAATGGGGTATTAAAAAAAACAACAACATTCCAAGTCCATCGTGTGGGAAGTGTTATTTATTCAAAGAAACCAGAGTCCTTAATCCCCTTTCCCCCCTTCAATGGGTGGAGCCTCCAGGTGCAAAAACAGGACCATTTTAGAAAATGCGCTTTGGAGCGCACAGTGTGGACGGTGTGGACAGAGCATCCTCTGAGACGGGGCGAAGCCCTCCTGACCCCAGCTCTTTAAAGTCCCCTGTGACTTTAAATCAGCCCCAGGTACTAGAAGTACAGTGGTACCTGGAGATATGAGTGCCCTAACATACGAGATTTTTGAGATACGAGCCGTCAAGCGAGTGATTTTTGCTTTGAAATACGAGCAACAGTTGAGACAGGAGTAATTGCGTGGATCAGCCGGCTGCACAGGACCCACCAGTTTACCGCGACTCGAGCGTCTCATAGTTTCCCACGCCTCAAGGTTACGGAACGAATTAAACTCGTATCTCGAGGTACCACTGTAGAGGGAAATTCCAACAGGGAGATGGGAAACACTTGTAAGCATTTTACAAAACACAAAGAACACTTAAGAACGGTGCGTGAAAGGCCGTCGGTCTGAGATATCCACAACGCAGTTTGCAAAGGGCAACTCCTGGCGGCTGCTTTAACGGCAGAGCACGGGGATTTGACACGGTGGGTATATTTAACTGTGCAATTAAGAGACATGGGAGGACAGACACCATGTTAGGGGACAAGAATTTAGCTTTCATTACATGACGCATCTGATTTCTTCTCTCTCTCTCTGCTCACAGGTTCTGAAACTCTGAGAGTTTCTCACCCCCACCGATGAGAACGTTGCAGCTGCGATGAGGAAAGGGAGAGAAAGGTCAAGTGGATAACACTAGCAACAAAGAACACGATGTTCTATAAGAAAATGGAGGGGAGGGGGTTTATTTGGAGCGATTTTTAAAATACATTTTATTGATTTTTTTTACAGAGAGGAGGGGAGAGAGAGAGAGAGCCAGAAACATCAATGAGAGAGAAACATCCATCAGCCGCCTCCTGCACATCCCCCACGAGGGATGTGCCCACAACCAGCAACCAAGGTACACGTGCCCTTGGCCTGAATCGAACCTGGGACCCCTCGGTCTGCAGGCTGACGCTCTATCCACTGAGCCACACCGGCAGTGGCTGGGTGGTTTTCATTAGAGAGAACCTTCGTGGACTTGGATCCCTCCTTCTTTCTCTCAAAAAGAGAAACGTGGAGTGTCTTCTTAACTTTCCCACGGAGGTGTTCACTTCGAAACTGCCAGGCTCCAATACCACGAAGGGAGCAGAGACCTTCATTCTCTCGGCAATCCCAGCCGCCTGGGTCCCAGCCACCGAGAAATGCGGCCTGGGCCCAGGGAGACCCCTGCCTGTGATTATATAGCATGACTGTGTTATTTTCCATACAAACAACGGTAAGCCTACTTTTTCCTGCCCCCCTGTACAGTGGTACCTCGAGATGCGAGTTTAATTCGTTCTGTAACCTTGAGGCGTGGGAAACTATGAGATCGTGGCTGACCGCAGGCTGTCTCCTCAAATGCTCCCGCCCGAGGCCAGAAGTGTGTCTGCGCTCCCCAGAGTCACCTGGGGCTGCTCATCACCTGATCTAGGCCCGGCGCAGCACCAGGGACCACCTTCCCCACTGCCCACGCTGACCCGAGGCATGGAGCTCCAGCTGCAACACGGCTGGTGTTTGGGGCTGGCGGCCAGACACAATGGTTTGCGCCTCCAATTGGTTCAGCAACTGTCAGGGTAAGAGACGCCGTGGGTCCCTGGAGTGAAAGCTGCTTTTCACAAAGAGCCAGTTCCGCTGAGGTTGTCCCACACTTTTGAATATGTTTACGTTTCCCTTCCCCACGCTCCGCATCTCTTCCCTCTTTGCTGTTTAAAAACATGTTTTTTTTATTGATTTTTTTTACAGAGAGGAAGGGAGAGAGCTAGAAACACCGATGAGAGAGGGACATCGACCAGCTGCCTCCTGCACACCCCTCACGGGGGAGGTGCCCGCCACCAAGGTACGTGCCCTTGACCGGGATCAAACCCGGGACCTTTCAGTCTGTAGGCCGACACTCTAGCCACGGAGCCACACTGGTTTGGGCCCTCCTGGCTGTTTAATTGGTCAACAGTCATGAGTCTGAAGGTGACATCCTTAGGACCCAGGCGACATGTGCACAGTAGGAGGTTCTGTTGCGTGTGGTTTTCTAGCGTCTTTCTTGGCAGGGATGTCATTTTACATTTTACGGTGTTCAGTTTTGTTTTGTGTTTTTTTTTCCCCCCCTAAAATAAAAAAAAACTAAAAAAATCTCTTCGTGGCAAGTCTTAGTTCTGAACAGTTCTGTCACCGATGGTGACAAGTCTGTGCAAGCACACACACGCTCCGATCCCAGGCAAGGGGTCCGGTTTCCTTTCACGAGGAGAAGGTCCGAGACACTGGATTATTGTTGTTGACGAAGCAGGCGGCGGGGACGGTGATTTATTCCCCGCGATATCACGTGGCACGAGGCCAGGACTGAGAGGGGAACCAGGCTCGGCAGCTCCCCCACGTGGGGGACCCCCCTCCCCCCCACTCAGGAAAGGGGAAATGAACAACTTCTCTTTCTCCCCGGAGCCTCTTCAATAATGAAGCACCCCTTCCCCACCTCCTAAATGAGATGGTGCAATCGCAGGCGCTTTGCCAACCCTGTGCCCCGAAGCTCCAACAGAGTGAGTGAGCAATGCATGGCCGGCTGGGAGCTACGTTGGCGATTTTTTCTTTTTAAATATATTTTTATTGACTTTTTACAGAGAGGAAGGGAGAAGGACAGAGAGTCAGAAACATCGATGAGAGAGAGACATAGATCAGCTGCCTCCTGCATGCCCCACACTGGGGATGTGCCCGCCACCAAGGTCCATGCCCCCGACTGGAATCGAACCCAGGACCTTTCAGTCCACAGGCTGACACTCTATCCACTGAGCCACACCGGTCTCGGCTACGTTGGTGATTTTGATCCCCAGCCAGTGAACCCCACAGTGATCCCCAGCCGACACCTCTGCACGTCAGGGTGGACCAGGGAAAACAACCCTTCCTGGGCTTTGGAAGCAGACTCTGTTCCGAGAGACCGTGCGGTCCCATGCGGGGACCTTTCACACTGCACCCTTGTTCCAGGTTCGGGGGGATCCAACATAGCACAGGAAGGGCCAGGTGACCCCGAGCTGTCGCTGGGAGCGCTTCCCCGTTCCTCGGGAAAGAAAGGGCCTGTTCTGCCGATACTGGTGTGGCTCAGTGGATGGAGCATCGGTCTGCGGACTGAAAGGTCCTGGGTTCGATTCCCGTCAAGGGCATGTATTCTGGTTGTGGGCACATCTCCAGTGGAGGGGCGTGCAGAAGGCGGCTGATGGATGTCTCTCTCTCATCGATGTGTCTAACTCTCTCTCCCTCTCCCTTCCTCTCTGTGGAAAATCAATAAAATATACAGCGGTACCTCGAGATGCGAGTGGCCTAACATACGAGATTTTTGAGACACGAGCCGTCGAGCGAGCGATTTTTAGCAACAGTTGATAGGAGTCATCTCGCGGATCAGCCGGCTGCACATGACCCACCAGTTCACCGCGACTCCAGCGTCTCATAGTTTCCCACGCCTCAAGGTTACGGAACGAATTAAACTCGTATCTCGAGGTATCGCTGTATATTAAAAAAAAAAAAAAAAGAAAGAAAGAAAAAGAAAGGGCCTGTTCTAGTTCACCAATGGCTTTCGTTGCTGAAGACAGGAGTTCACGTCAGGCTTTCCCAGCTCTTCTCGGAGAAGCATCCATGGCCCTTGTCAGAGACGTGACCAGGCTCTGACCACAGCCCGATGCCCAGCTGACCCCGCCCCCGGCATCTCTCCCTGTGTGTCACCGTCGAAGACAGACACCCCCCAGCGGCTGCTCCTCCCTGTCCTGCTCAAAACCAGCGCCTGGAAGTTTCCCGAGTCACGTCTCCACTGACGGAACCGGAGGAGGCGGGAGCCACCGACGGGGCTTTGACTCAGGGCCCCATTTTCGGCAGCCGGCGGTGCCAAGCAAACATCCCGCCTCCGACCGTCTATTTCTCTCTCGGAGCTAAACCGGGCTTTTGTGATTTCAGCATTCCCATGGAAATGTCACCTCCCATGACACAGGGGATGACAAGGCAGAGGAACTGGAGACGGAGAAACGCAGGGAATTCTAGCATCCCTTCCTCCAAACACCCCGGTTTGAAGTCGAATGGGCTCTTGTCATCTACGCCGGACACAGTGCCTGCTAATGGGCTGCGAGAGAAGCATCCTGCGCGCTGACACCCAGCGAGGGAAATGGACACCGCAGGCAGCAAAAGGAACCAGGTCAATCCTGCCACTCTCTTCTTACGCCAGGGGGTCAGGCTGTTGGAAGCCAGGGGAAGGTGCCATCGAGGGGTGCCTTCCCTTCGAGGCAGAGTGGCCCCCGAAACAGCGGCTGGGGAGAAGGCCAGTCAGGCGAGGAGAGGATTAGGCTTCCAGAGGGTTCTAACTCTGAAACGGATCTTATGTCTATTCACAGGCTGAGACCAGACGAGATGACGAGAACCTGATGACGTTTCATGTGGGAACCTCTTTCACACCCCGTGTGGTTCCGGGTTCCCGGTTCAGGGTTCGGGTTCTGGAGGAGGCCGCACGCCAATGAAAAGAGAGACTAGGAAAGTATTCATTTGGCGACATTGGGGGGCCAGGCGGGAGCCTTCCTCTAGTGTAGTGGTTCTCAACCTTCCTAATGCCGGGACCCTTTAATACAGCTCCTCATGTGGTGGTGACCCCCAACCATAAAATTATTTTCTTTGCTACTTTATAACTGTAATTTTGCTCCTGTTGTGAATTGTAATGTAAATATCTGTGTTTTCTGATGGTCTTAGGCAACCCCTGTGATGGGGTCGATGGACCCCCAAAGGGGTCGTGACCCACAGGTTGAGAACCGCTGTGCTAGCGGAAAGACTACCCTCTGCTCTGGCCTTTCTATCCCTTTTATTAAGACCATGGGATACATGCTGAAACCGGTGTGGCTCCGTGGACAGAGCGTTGGTCTGCTGACTGAAAGGTCTCAGGTTCAATTCCAGTTGGGGGCATGTACCTTGGTGGCGGGCACATCCCCAGTAGGGGGCATGCAGGAGGTGGCTGATCGATGTCTCTCTCTCATTGATGTTTCTAACTCTCTCTCTCTCCCTTTCTCTCTGTAAAAAATCAATAAAATATATTAAAAAAAAAAAAAGGCTATGGGATACACCCATGACCTTTCGGCAGGAAATTCCAAGAACAGAAATTAACATGAAACAAACATGTAGAGGCTGCTTCTGTGAACAGCATCTCAACTGCACAGTGAGTGATGAGCTCTGACCTTTCAGAGTAATTAAGGTTGTTGACCAGCCTTCTGGTCTCCTGTCCGCATCTTTCTATCAGTGAGACTGTCTTTGGTTTCCAGTAATTTCATCCAACCATCCCATCCTAAGAGGGCTCATTCCTGCAGGGCTCGAACCGTAGCTAGAACAACACAGAAAGGTCGTGTTTTCCTGCACAAGTGCCAGTGACAGCCGGTCGGCAAGGTCACCATGACAGATGGTAGGCGACCTCCCATCCCTTGGGCGCGGGCCTATATTTCTAAGGAGGGAGGTGCCCCTGGGGCCCAGGGAGCAGAGCGGGCGGCTGGTCACCCCCAGGTCGCCTGTTGCGAACAGAAACAACACTGCAGCCAGAGGCGGTCCTCCACGGTTAGCCCTTCCAGCGGGGTTTTATTAAACATCCAACTCACCGCAACAGCAACGCAGAGAGAACACGGAGCTTGGCACGCAGACCAGAGAGAAGGGACGCTGGCTCTGGACCCTTCCCCCACCCGGCACATCCGGTCAGGTAAGGCTGATGATTACATCGAGTTATAACAGGTTTTTGCTTTTCTTTGGCAAAGGCCTCAAGTGAGATAGCAAGAGGGGTTCCCCCCCCCCCAGAAAGACACCCCGGCACATCCGTTGGGGCACCGAGCCCGAACGCCCCCCCCCCTCCCAGGGAAGAGGCAGTGGATCACCTGCTCCACCCGCCGGTTGGTTGGGTTAAGCCAGCGGTCGGCAAACTCATGCGTCAGCAGAGCCAACTCTCCACAGGACAGTGATGGGCATTTCTCCGGAGAGCCACACGGTTTCAACTTCCACTTCTTCTAACACAGCGGTTCTCAACCCTCCTAAGGCCGCGGCCCTTGTATACAGCTCCTCATGGGGTGGTGACCCCCAACCATGAAATTTTGCTGCTGTGATGCCTCGTGATGTCAATATCTGCATTTTCCGATGGTCTTAGGCGACCCCTGTGAAAGGGTCGTTCGACCCCCAAAGGGGTTGCGACCCACAGGTTGAGAACCGCTGTTCTAACGCCACTTCTTCAACACAGACTCGCCCAGGAGCCAGGAGATGTTGTGGAAGAGCCACACTCCAGGGGCCAAAGAGCTGCAGGTGGCTTGCGAGCCGCTGTTTGCCGACCACTGATTTAAGCGGATGCAGGCGGGTGTGCCGCAAAGGGAGACGCGGGGTTTCAAAACGCAGGGACAGCGAGAAGGTCCCTCCCAGTCCTGGGCATGTCTCCCCTCTTCTTTCCCCCGAGAGAGCCCGTCAGAAGTGCAGGCGTTCAGCCGCTCCCTGCTTCTACCCATCACCCTACTTTCGTAAAAAGAAGAGGTGGGGAAGGGAACCAGGGACAGAGACTTAGCTTTTCTCTCCTGGCGTTAAGATGAGCCCAGGAGCTAACGCCCAGCCTCCCGCACCCCGGCCTGGGGTCGGACCCCGGCAGAGTCCCGGTGGAGGGAGCGTTGGTCTCTACCTCGGCACCAGCCATGCCGTGGAAGCACTGAGTCCACAAAGCGAGCCGCCACCTCCCTCCATCATGGTGGGCAAAGGCCTTCCATCCGCAGAGAGGCTGGGGCGGACCGCTGGCCGCCGATCTCCGGGCAGGGAGGGCCTGGGACAAGGGCCGGCTGCTGTCTGCACTCAGGAGGCGGGCAGTGCCCTCAGCAGGCCCAGGCTGCTGCCCCTGCCGGCGTACCGTGAGCTTCCCAGACCCCTCGATCCGTGGTGGATGCCCGGTGCAGAGCTGCCCTTTGGTGCCACGGAGGGAACGCTTCTGGCAGCGGAGGAGAGAGACAGGCCCTGTGCGCTCCCTTCTCCGGAGACGCGGGGAGCGGAGCGGGCGCCGGGCACGGCTTGGGTTCATTTCGAGGCACGTCAGGACGGTGTATGCCAGCCACAGAGAGCCCAGAGCCCAGTGCACTCCATGTGGGATGAGCACAAGGTGGTTTTTATTGATCGTGTTTCTCGGAGGAAGGGCGCTGAGAAAATCAAGAATCAAAGTACGGTGAACTGGAAGGCATCTGGGAGCAGAAGAGAGATGTAAGAGTAAGGGACCCCGGTGGGGGGCGGGGGGTAGCCTGGCCTGGCGCCCCCTGCCCGCTGCACCCGGGACTTCATCCTCTTAGAGCGGAGCTCAAGGTGGGGCCGGCCTGCAGGCTTTGCCCTTCACTTCCAGCGATGCCGGACCAGGGAGGACTCGTCGTTGACGGTCTCGAGGTCCCGGGGTCCCGGCCGGCACCGGTGCGGCAGCAGGAGCAGGATGATTAAGGTCAGGAGGATGATGCCGCACACGCTCATGAGCGTGTAGGAGACGATCCACAGGATGGGCTCGTTCAGAGGCAGCGCGGGGACGCAGTTGCTGGCGAGGTCGTCCGTGGAGAAGGGCCCGGAAATTTCAGACACCGGGGTCCCTGCGATTTCTGAGGAGACAGAAGGGGGAGAGGCACAGCTATGAAAGGGGCAGCCCGTTGCTCACCTGCCGCAAAGGAGAGAACCCTGCCGTTTATCAAGCTACGGGCACCGGGCACCAGGCCTCTGGGCGAACCCTGGGGTAGTCTCGGTGGTGGTTTGCCCTCGGCGGGTCCGTCCTCCGGGAAGGGAGTGACAGCCTGTGTCCAGGTTCCTGTGTGGGAGCCGCCTGGTGGAAGGGCCCCCGGGAAGCACCGGGCACTCGGCGGAGGGCAGGTGAGAGCAGCATCGGTCGGTGCCTGGCCAGTCCGCTGGGTTGGTTGGTTGTGAGAAAGGAAGAGAGCAGCCGCACCGCAGCCAGGAGCTCAGCGGAACCTGCCTGCATCCTGGGCACCTCCCCAGGGAGGGGGTCACCTGGGTCCACGCTCCAGAGGGTCCCAGTTCTGCAATGGGATGGTTCAGTGGTCGGCGAACTCATTCGTCAATAGCAGTGGTTCTCAACCTTCCTAAGGCTGCGACCCTTGCATACAGTTCCTCATGGGATGGTGACCCCCAACCATGACATGTTGCTGCTGTGATGCATCGTGATGTAAATACCTGCATTTTCCGATGGTCTTAGGCGACCCCTGTGAAAGGGTCGTTAGACCCTCAAAGGGGTCGCAACCCACAGGTTGAGAACCGCTGCTCAACAGAATGCCAAACCACATGAGGCTCAGGAGCCACAGCTTGCAGGCCGCTGTGATAGTTTCACTTTTAGTTTTTGTTGTTGTTGTTGTTGTTTTAATATATTTTATTGATTTTTTACAGAGAGAAGGGAGAGGAACAGAGAGTTAGAAACATCGATGAGAGAGAGACATCGATCAGCTGCCTCTTGCACATCCCCTACAGGAGGTGTGCCTGCAACCAAGGTACATGCCATTGACCGGAATCGAACCTGGGACCTTTCAGTCCGCAGGCCTACGCTCTATCCACTGAGCCAAACCGGTTTCGGCCACTTTTAGTTTATAGAGGAAACTCTACACTGGTTTTCCATAATGGCTGGACCATATGGCCCAGCAATCTCACTTCTGAGTAGTTTTTCAAAGAAAAGAAAAACTCTCCTTCGAAGAGACACATGCACCCCTCTGTGCATTCGGCATTACTTCTGGTAGCTGAAGCATGAAGACACGTGGGTGTCACATTCATAAATGAAATGACCAAGTCGTGGTACCTATGTACAATGGAATATTCCTCAGCCACAAAAGACAAACAAACAAAAATAAACGTAACCTTGCCATTCATGACCACATGGGTGAACCCAAAGGGTATTATGCCAAGTGACATCAGTCAGACAGAGAAAGACAAATACTATGTGGTTTCGCTTATACAGTGGTACCTTGAGATACGAGTTTAATTCATTCCGTAACTTTGAGGCGTGGGAAACTATGAGACGCTCGAGTCTCCATAAACTGGTGGGTCATGTGCAGCCAGCCGATCCAAGCGATGACTCCCATCTCAACTGTTGCTCGTATTTCAAAGCAAAAATTGCTCGCTCGACGGCTCGTATCTCAAACATCTCGTATGTTAGGGCACTCGTATCTGGAGGTACCACTGTATATGGAAAGAAAATACTGGGAAATCTTAGACGTTGGGGGTGAGGAGCGACAGTAAGTCCTCAGAGGCGGGGAACAGATGAAGCGAGGACAGTCGCCCAGCTCACTGACTTGGGAAAGTTTCCGGGTTGTGGCGCGGGGAACAGAAACCCGGGGAGAAGCCAGCAGAGCTCCCTGTGTTGGGGGGACGGGTAGATGAACCTGGTAGAATTCGCAGGGAGAGTCAAGGACAGAGGGTAGCTGTGCAGAAGGGAATTCCACCCTCCCCAGGGCCCCCTGGAGCCTCCAGCTGAGGGCTGACCAAAAACAAAAGTAACATCCCGGGCAAGAACCACTGGAAGGGATCAGAAACAGCAGTGCTTGGGGCTCATAGAACTGAGAATGGGGCCTATTGCCAGCTCTTTCCCGTTCACTCTCTTTCCCAGAGAGAAAGAGGAAGAACAACCTAGCCCACAGGGTATCCCTGAGAGCACCGGGGGTCTTTTGTCTGCTCCAGGGAAAATTAACCATGGGGTAAACACTGCTCTCCTCCCGTCTCAGGAGGCTCAAAGGCAAGACACCACAGGATCAACTCTTTTTAAGTACCTTAACCAATCGAGAACAAATCTCAGGCCCTACCCAGTTGGGTTCAGTGGATAGAGCATTGGCCTGCGAACTGAAAAGTCCCAGGTTTGATTTCGGTCAAGGTCACTTGCCCAGGATTGTGGGCTCATTTGTCAGTGGGGGGCTTGCAGGCGGCAGCCGATCAATGATTTTGTCTCATCATTGATGCTTCTTTCCCCCCCTCTTCCTTCCTCTCTGAAATCAATAAAAATGTAGCTTAAAAAAAGACTAAATTAAGAATATCTGTCAAGGTACAAAAGTGCTGAGCCCTGTTTTGGGTTCCTGAGCCCAATTCCAATGTGTGGAGGGAGTGGTTCCAACACCAGCGAACAATTCTGACACCCTCGCAGGGTGTTGAGGATTCAACTCAATACTGACATTAGCTGTTTTTAGAAAAGACCTAAATCAAACTTGTAGAGATAAAAACTGCAATATGTGAGATGAAAAATACACTGCACACTATTCATAGCAGATTATACAATGCAGAAAACAAGACTAGCGAACTTGAAAATACAATCGAAGCTACCCAACATGAAATGTAAAGGAGCAAAACATAAAGAGAAGCTCAGTAACATGTGGGACCTCTTAGAGGGGCTGAATATCCATGCAACTGGACTACCCAAATGAAAGAAGGGGGTGGGGAGAAAAAAATGTTTGAAGATCTCATGTAATTTTTCTAAGTTTGATGGAAACTATAAACCACAGATCTAAGAGGCTCAAAGAACCCCAAACACAAGAAACATGAAGTAAACCACACCAGTGAATCCCTGAAAGTCAGTGGTAAAGAGAAAATCTTAAAAGCAGAGAAAGAGAGAGAGAGAGAGAGAGAGAGAGAGAGAGAGAGAGAGAGAGAGGAAGAGAGAGAGAGAGGAGAAATATTTTATACAAAGAGACAAAAAAGAGTAAAGATTTCATGTCAGAAGTAACGCAAGTTATGGGATGGTGGTGGTGGTTGGAGGTGGGGGAAGGGAAGCAATGTCAACCTAAATTTTATACCAAGCAAAAATATCTTTCAAAAGTAAAGACAAAGACATTTTCAGACACACCTAAGCTGAGAGAATAATTCATCACAAGAAGATGCACACACACATATACTCTGGAATATTATCCAGCCTGAAAGAAAGGAAGAAAGAAAGGAAGAAAGAAAGAAAGAAAGGAAGGAAGGAAGGAAGGAAGGAAGGAAGGAAGGAAGGAAGGGAAAGAAGTAGAAAGGAAACCTTGTCATTTGTGATAATATGGATGGACCTAGATGACAGTATGCTAAGTGAAATAAGCCAGACACAGAGAGGCATATGCTGGAAGACCTCACTTATATGTAGAATCTGAAATAGTCGAACTAAGCAGCCAAGAGTAGATGGGGGGCTGCCAGAGGCTGGAGGGAGGGGGAAGTGGGGAGAGGTGGGCCAAAGGGCGTATAGGTTCAGGTATGTAAGATAAGTAAGTCCTAGAGATGCAATGTACAACTCAGTGACTGTATTGAACAATACTATTATATTGTATACTTGAAATTGGCTAAGAGGGTAGATCTTCAATATTCTTACCAACACCACCCCCAACCAAGAAAGAAAATGGTAACTGTGTGAGAGGATGAATATATATGCTCCTTAGTTTGATTGTGGTGACCATTTTACAATGCATGTGTATACCAAAACATTGAGTTGGACACCTTAAGTATATACAGTGGTACCTCGAGATACGAGTGCCCTAACATACAAGATTTTTTGAGATACGAGCCATCGAGCGAGCGATTTTTGCTTTGAAATATGAGCAACATTGGAGATAGGAGTCATCGCGCGGATCGGCCGGCTGCACACGACCCACCCGTTTACCGAGACTCGAGCGTCTCATAGTTTCCCCTGCCTCAAGGTGACGGAACAAATTAAACTCGTATCTTGAGGTACCACTGTATAACTTTTATTTTTTCCCTTATTCCTCAATAAAGCTGAAAAAAGGAAAAAAAAATCCTCACAGCCAACCTGCCCTATAAAATACACTAAAGGAAGCTCTTCAAGCAGAAGATCAACCATGTTAGGTGGGAACCTAGGCCTACACAAGGAAACGATGAACCCCAGAAATGACAGCTATGGAGGCCGTGCGAACACCTGCATGCTTACCTGTAAACAGGTAAGAAGATACCTGATTTAAAGCGAGAGCAAGGGCCATGTCCTGGGTGGGTGAACCTACGCAGAAGCGAACTATAGGACAGTGACAGCACAGGGGCAGCGGGGAGAAGTGGGGGTGTACGGTGGTGGGTTCTACTGTATGAAGAGGCAGACTGTGATAGAGGGGGACACTATACAGCCTCAGGCGACCACTAAAGTAACACAACGAAGAGCAACAGCTAATTCACTAGCTGAGAAGACAGAAAAGAAATACAGTGGCACCTCGAGATACGAGTGCCCTAACATACAAGATTTTTTGAGATACGAGCCGTCGAGCGAGCAATTTTTGCTTTGAAATACGAGCAACATTTGAGATAGGAGTCATCGCGCGGATCGGCCGGCTGCACACGACCCACCCGTTTACCGCGACGCGAGCGTCTCATAGTTTCCCACGCCTCAAAGTGACGGAACGAATTAAACTCGGATCTCGAGGTGCCACTGTAGTCCAAAAGAAGGCAGGGTAAGAGGAAAACAGGTGGAAAAAGAACATGAGGCAGGAGAACACAAATGACAACATGGTAGACTTAACCACAACCATCATCACTTTCCATACAGTCTATGCTGGGGCTGGCCACACTTTCTCTGCAAGGACCACAGAGAAAACATGGTAAGTAAGCTTTTTGGGCCACCCACGATTTCCATCACATACTCTTTCTGATCCTTTTTACGTAAGCCCGTTAAAAATGTAGAGCCTATTCTCGGTTCAAAAGCAGGCTACGTGCCAGATTTGGCTGGTATGCCGTCGTCTGCCAATCTGTGGTCTAAACACCCCAGCGAGAAAGCAGAGGTTGTCAAGTGAGATAAAAAGCAATATTTAATTTCATGACTACATGCTGCCTACCAGCGAGCCATTTGAAATGTAAATACTCAGTTATACTTAGAAGATAAAGGACGGAGAAAGAGGTATCACACTGACGCTTATCCAAAGAAACCCAGAGTGGCTATCATAACACTGAACAGAGTAGATTCAGAGCAAAGGGTATGGCTGGGGAAGAGGAGGGTAATTTCATAATCATAAAATGTTCCGTCGTAAACAGGACATCCCAATACGAAATGTTTATGTACCTTAATAAGAGTTTCCAAATACATGGAAAAAGAATGATGAAACTGCGGGGACAAATGAACAAATTCACCAAAACAGGGATTTCAACACCCCTTTCTCTTTAACAGACAGAGCCAGTGGCCAGAAATAGGTAAGGGCACAGCCTTCATGCCCAGTACTACCCACCAGCTTGACCTGATGGACAATTTATAGACCACTCCACCCACACAGCGGAATAGACATTGTTTCCAAGAGCAGATGAAATATTTCGCGAGATGGGCCCTAGGACAGTCTATGAAACGAGTTTCAATAACCTGAAACAAGGCTCGGTTTACTCCATGTTCTCTGACCGCAGCTGGAATGAAGTGAGAAGTCAACACCAGAAAGATATCTGGAACGTCCATAATTCCCTGGACACTAAATAACCCTTTTCTGAAACGAGAAGAATTCTATAAGGAGACACACGAGGAAAAGCCCTTGAGTTAGGCAAAAAAAAAAAAAAATGTCTTAGTTATAATATCCCAAAGTGCCCACCGTTAAAGAAAAAAAAAAGAATGAGTGTTACTTTATCCAAATTAAGACCTTCTCTTTGCAAGATGATAGTAAGCGACAGAAAAGACTGGGAGAAAAATACTTGCAAGATACATCTCTTATAAAGGATGTGAATCCTGAACATATGAAACTCTGAAAGCTCAATGATGAGAAGGCAAAGAATTCAATGTAAAAATGGGCAAGACAATCTGAAAAGACCCTTCAGCCGAGATGTGTGAATGGCATATACGCTAGTGAAAAGTGGCTCCAGGTTTTTTTAAGTCATTAGGGAAATGCAAATTAAAACCACAGCGAGACACCACCACGAAGCTATGAAGATGGAAAAGGCTGACCAGCCCTGGCCGGTGTGGCTCAGTGGTTGAAGCATTGTCCTCCTTGGGTGAGGATTTAACATTTTTTAAAACTAATTCTGTAGAAAAGACGGAGCCCCGTCCAGCATGGCTCAGTGGTTAGAGGTTGGCTTATACACAGAGGGTCTCAGGTCTGCTTCCTGGTCAAGAGCAGGTGCTTGGGGTTGCAGGTTCCATCTCTGGCCCCAGTTGGGGCACGTGCAGGAGGCAACTAGTTGATGTGTCTCTCTCTCTCACATGGATGTTTCTTTCTCTCTCTCCCTCCTCCCTGCCATTCTCTCTATAAAACTCAATGGAAAAAATATCCTCGGGTGAAGATTAACATCCACAAAAAATACTGACCAGCTCAAATGATGGTGGAACGTAGGGGAACTGGAATGTGACTTTGAAGAAACATTTGGGCATTTTTTTGGGGGGAAAGGACACCAATTTCTGTCATCTGAACTAGCCATTCCACACCGTGGATTTGCCCAGGAAGAATGAAAATGTATGTCCGAGGACTTGTGCACTAGTGGAGAACAGTGTGGTTGGTGATGGCATAAATGGCGATGGAAAAGATGAAATAAAATGAAACAAGAAATAAAGAGAGAAAAATGGGAATGGCCAGATCTTTTTGGCCACAGCATGCAGAGGAAACTGAACAGTCTCCCAGGATAGGTTACTGCGTCCTGCGATGGTTTCTGAGGAGGGTCTGGACCTGCAGCACAGACGTCTGGACCCAAGGCCAGTGGGTCCGTGGGCACGTGAAGGCCACAGCTGCTGGGGTGCAGTGTCCCTCCTCTGAAGGAGGAAGCAGGGCTGGCCCGTCCCTGCCCATGGGGCTCTGTGGCTTTGACAACTTTTTCTTTTAATCTTTTTTTTTTTTATTGACTGCAGAGAGGAAGGGAGAGAGAGAGAAAAACATCCATGATGAGAAAGCATCACTCATCAGTTGCCTCCTGCACACCCCTTCCCGGGGGCCTAGCCCACAGCCCGGGCCTGTGCCCTGACGGGGAATCGAACCGTGACCTCCTGGTTCCTAGGTCGATGCACCACCACCGCCGAGCCCCGCCAGCTGGCCTTTCCATCATTGGGTGGAATCCTAAGTAGAAGCAGCGCAGAGCTCTGCCACGCTGTTCCTTACAGCGAAGGCTCCTATTTTTACACAGGAACACGGACCAGCAGATCCGCTTTCACCCTGCGGCAAACAAAATCCAGTGCCGGCTGCCAAACCCGCGATGCCTGCGGTGGTACGAGCTGACAGAGGCGCGGCGCTGGGGCTGAGCGGCCCCCACTGTACAGAGAGCGGGTGGCATTTCAGAGGCTGTGGGCACAGGAAGAGAGGTGTCGGTTTGAAGGCTGTTATTTTCCTGCCTGGAGGACGCTTAGCCCCGGGGACACAGGGAGTTGCCAGGGCCCGTCTCCAGGATCGGTGCCAGGGGCATGAAGCCATCAGCTGCAGATCCATCCGGGCAGGCCAGCTCCGTGCCCACCCTGACCGCCACCTCGTCTCTGGGGCTCTGATCCGAGGCTGGAAGAGGGCCTCTCAGGAGGGGTGGGCCGTTGAGAAGAGCCAGGGCAGCCTAACAGAAGCATCTGGGGACCTTTTTCCAAATGCCCACCATCCTCCCACCAACCGATGCCCTGATGCCCCCTGGCTGAGACAGGCGGTGAGGACTGGGCCACAGGCATTTATAAAGCTCCCCAGGCGGTGAGTTCTCTCCCTCACTGGCCTCTTTCCACCCTGTGCAACCCTTACAACCTCAACCTGTGTGTTGCAACCCCTTTGATGGGGTCCATCGACCTAAGACCATCAGAAAACACAGATATTTACATGACGATTCACAACAGGAGCAAAATTACAGTGATGAAGTAGCAACGGAAATAATTTTATGGTCGGGGGTCACCACCGCATGGGGAACTGTATTAAAGGGTCGTGGCCTTAGGAAGGTTGAGAACCACAGCCCTACAGGGAGGCCCCGTCCTATGAGCTAAGCGTCTGTCAAACCCAAAATGAGATGGAAACCAAGACACTGGGGGAGAAGGGCAGCTCTATTGCGTGCTGGTTGGCACGAAGGTGGCACTTCCCCCAACAAGAACAGAAATGAGGATGGAATATAATTCCCGACTTTTAAACACATAGCTGAGCTCAGACACAGACCCTAGGGCTAGGGATTACAAAGCCCAGATGTGTGTGTGTGTGTGTGTGTGTGTGTGTGTGTGTGTTGGGGGTGGGGGGCGCCTGGCGCAGAAGACTTGACCTCAGCATTGAGGAGATGGACCCTGGAGCCAAGATGCCAGGGACATCCTGGTCCTCTGGTGGAAGGAGCTGGAAACATACCCACCTGGAAGGCTCACTGTCCAAGGTATGAGAGGCGGGGGAGAGGAGGCGGCGGGTGCAGGGAATGGGGGGAGGGAAGGACAAGGAGGAATCTCCCATGACAAATGGGGCCTCCACACAGAGCCTCAAGGTTCCAGGCTTGGAAATCCTGAAGTTTTCACGATCTGAGGACACAAAGGCAACCTTGCTTTTTTCATAGAAAGTGTGTTTTATTGGTTTTAGAGAGAGAGAAAGAGAGAACTATCCACGAGAGAGAAACACCACCTATTGGCTGCCTTTCGAGTGCTCCCCCAAGGGGATGGAGTCGCAACCCGGGCACGTGCCCTGACTGGGACTAAAGCCGATAACCTCCTGGTGCACAGGATGATGCCCAACCAACGGAGCCACACCGGCCAGGGCCAACATTGCTTTTAGCGACACTTTTACAACCCAAGGTGCACTGAACTCTCCCAGGGGGTGAGGGCGGGGGTGGGCACGCCCACTAAGTCAGCCCCCAGCAAAACACTGCAGGCCAAGTGAGAAAAAAACCGCCAAGAGAGAACAGTCAGCAGATACACAAGGAGGAGATTGACCACCCATCAGCGATGACAGAAAAATGCAGCAGTCTGCTTAAGGTTACGCAGTAGCAGGGTTTAAAAACTCACTAACATACCAACAACATTTTTTTTAAGTAAAGAAGCTGATTCAAAAGTTCATGACGGAAAGAAAATTAAGACCAGGAAGGACGTTTTGAAAAGAAAAAAAAAAAAGTAACTAATACTATGAGACACATCCATGGGACAGAATAAAAAAATTCACAAACAGATATATGGGTCCTAAATATTTACTGGAATTTCATATGAAATCATAGTGGGATTTCAAATTAATAAAAAAAAAGGTGGATTATTCAATGTTATAGGCACAACGAGGTAGTCATCTTGGGAGGAAATAGTTTGCGTATTCTCTGCCAAAGTAAATCAAACACGGAAGTCCTTGAATAAATCACAAAAAAAATTTTAGCGAGAAAGACTATTTACCATGTGGCATGAAACCTAAGAGCCTTAAAGCAAATGACTGATCTATGTAAATACATAAAAATAAATATTTTCTATTAAAATGTATTATAAGTTCAAAAATAACTGAACAGATATGAATTAAAGCAGCGGTTCTCAACCTGTGGGCTGTGACCTCTTTGGGGGTTGCCTAAGACCATCAGAAAATGCGGATATTTACATCACGATGCATAACAGTAGCAACATTTCATGGTTGGGGTCACCACCCCATGAGGAACTGTATGCAAGGGTCGTGGCCTTAGGAAGGTTGAGAACCACTGAATTAAAGTGTGTTTTTTTTTTCTCCAGACAAATGATTAATTTCTTAACTACATAGAGAGTTCCTACAGGTAAATACAAAAAAAACACCATCACCAACAAAAATACACTAAGACCCTAACAGGAAAAAACAACGGGGAAGAGATATGAGTGGAGAGTTTACAGAAAAGCAAAAGCAAATGCCCTTAGAAAATACACTCAATGCCACCCACAGAAAGTGGAACAAACTAGAATCACACCGAGATCATGTCCTGCACCCAGCAGACGGGCACAGTTCCCCAGCGTGTGATTTTCCCACGGCGGGTGGCGAGGCTGCATGGAGAGGCAGGCCACGGGGTCCGCTCCGGAGAACTGGCAGAGCCAGATGCAATGAAGCCTCCCCTCTACCACCGCCACTGGACAACGTCCATCCAGGTCACAGGTGAGTCCCCTGGAGCCCGGCAATTCTCCTCCTGATTCTCTCAGAGAGCTACAGTCCCATCGGTGAGCAAACATATGTAAATGGCATCCGTTGTTTCTAACAACAGGAGACTGGAAACAACCTAAATGTCTACGAATAACGATTGGTGAAATAAATGAGGGAACATCCACAGAATAGAAGACCATCAGGCTGAAAAAAACAAAAAAAACAACACCGTATTTTCCGGCATAGAAGACGACCTTCAACTTTTCCAGTTAAAATAGAGATTTTGGGATATACCGGACCTATAAGATGACACCGGGCGTATAAGACGACCCCGACTTTTGAGAAGATTTTCCTGGGTTAAAAAGTCGTCTTATACACTAAAAAATACGGTAATCATGAGGGAGCCTTTATGTACACATAGGATTGTCCCCGACAAGGGCACTGTATGATTCATGGTAGCTTTTGAATATTCCCTAGCCAATTTTTAAAATTACATTAAAAATGATAATGGACATAAAGGAAGTAGAAGCCACAACAAAATATAGAACACTACAAAAATTGAGCTAGTGGAACTGAAAAAGTGCAAAATAGTGACTCTAGAGTGAAAATATTGTCGATGTAATTAAAAACTCACGGAACAGGTTAAACAGACTGAACATGGGTGAATAAAGAATGGCCAGTACATGTATTAAGTTTTTTCATAATAAAATATTGAGAGGAATCAGAGGGAAAACGATATTCAGTCAATGATGCTGAGAAAACTGAATATCCTTATAAGAACTAGATTCCTATTTCATATTTTAGAAGAAAAATTTTAGAAAGGATATAGTATCTTTAAAAACAACAACTCTATTTTCTTAGATTAAGGAAGAATTTCTTAAATAAGAGCAGAATAAAACCATAAGAAAGATTAGTAAATTTTATTTCACAAAATTTAAGAAAAAAATGTAAATAAAAGACACCAAAAACAAGAAAAATAAAAAGGGTAGAGAGATCAGAAGAGATTTACTATGCACATAGCCCAGAAAAATTAATCTCAAGTATAGAAAGAATTCAATAAAAAGGTAAAAAAGAAAAACAACCCATGCAAAGCTGTTAATAGAAAAATTCACCATGAGAGAAAAAACTCAAACATTCCATAAACCTGTCAAAAGGTAAGACATCTCAGAGGTAATCAATTAAAATGACACTATTTCATACAGATTGGCAAAAAGCAAAACAACTCCGATACTACTTGGACGGAATGGAAATTCTGGTGGTCCGGCTACCAGGAATGCTGACGACCGGCACACCAAACCATTGAGAAATTCCACTTCCAGATCTCATTGGCGTGCACAAGAGGGTCACCAAAATATTGTTGATACTTGAAAACTTGAGAAACCACCGGATATAAATCAGGGCGGCCCTGGGTGAGTGACCTGGGTGTACTTACGCGATGGAATACTATACAGCAGTCAGAATGAACGGCCTACCGCTCATAGGAACGTGGAGAATCTATGGAAAGCACGGTGAATGGTAACGCCAGCTGACAGAGGCTGTCCACCCTGCCACAGCAGTGGCGTGAATTAAGAAAGACCAAGACACCCAAACAACCAAAGTGTGTTTTGTAGTAAACACTATTTATATATCTACTAGAGGCCTGTGGACTGAAAGGTCCCAGGTTCAATTCCGTTCAAGGGCATGTACCTTGGTTGCGAGCACATTCCCAGGAGGGGGCCTGTAAGAGGCAGCTGAATGATGTTTCTCTCTCATCGATGTTTCTAACTCTCTATTCCTCTCCCTTTCTCTCTGTAAAAAATCAATCAACTATATAAAAATAAAAAAATAGTAAGAATTTGATCACGGATTACAGGCCTGAGTGGATCCATCCAACGCAACTGACTTGTCAAGAAGTGGTCCCTCCCGAGTCTGTGAACTGACGTACGTCCCGGAGGTGGGTCTCCCGTCTGCCGCCAGCACCGCTCACCTGCACAGGGGCTGGCCGCGAAGCCCACCCTCTTCCGAGCTCTGTCGAAGACCACGTAGAAGCCCTCCATCACCGTAGCACCAATCACCAGCGCGTTCGTGGAAGGCGAAATGCCAAACCGGTAGCACTCGTAATTGAGGCCAGCCCTCATCATGGGCTGAATGTAAAGCTGTGGTTTAGGAGAAAAGAGGAAACAGGCAAGAAAAAGCACAAGTCAGGCCGCATCGTACAACTGTCCTGGTCACAGGGTGCTCAGAACTCTCCATGACGCTAGGGGCACTGCGAATCTAGGAGTTGAAGTGAACATGGTGGTGATGAGCCTGGTGGTGATAAACATTAGTGAGAGTGACAGGTGGGCACCACCTGTAACTGTACACAGGGGCAACCATACACAGACTTCCATGCACCTGTCTATTTAGTCATCCAGTCATCAAGTCATCCATTCATCTAGCCATTCATCCATCTGTTTGCCCATCCATCCATCCATCTGTCCATCCATCCACCCACCCATCCATCCATCCATCCACCCATCCATCCATCCACCTATTCACCCACCCATCTGTCCATCCATCCATCCATCCGTCCATCCATCCATCCATCCACCCACCCACCCATCCACCTATTCACCCACCCATCTGTCCATCCATCCATCCATCCGTCCATCCGTCCATCCATCCATCCATCCATCCATCCATCCACCCATCCACCCATCCACCTATTCACCCACCCATCTGTCCATCCACCCATCCATCCACCCATCCATCCATCCATCCATCCATCCATCTGTCCGTCTGTCCATCCATCCAACCATCCATCCACCTATTCGCCCACCCATCTCTTCTTCTATCCATTCAACCATCTGCCCACCAGTTATATTTTGAGCCCTGATACTGTCCTTGGTACCAACAATACAAGGACGAATAACACCTGGTTTCTGTCCCAGTCAAGCGTCCCACCTAAGAGGGAGAGAGGTAAGTAAATACCGAGTCAGAAGTGTTCCAACGGGTCCCTCCTATTGACAATGTTGACCTGCTGTTCTCTCCTCATCAAAACTCTCTTCACTTCATCTCTGAGAGAGGACCCTCTCTTCCTCCCCCATCCCAACTCACTGGCTCCTCCCTCGCAGCCATCTGCACTGGATCTGCTCCACCTTCCTCACCTGGCAGTATCCGAGCATCGCAGAGCGCTGGCTTCTCTCCATCTTTCCTCCCAAGTGCTCACGCAGCCGTGGCCCTCAGTACACTCCCTGTGCTCTACGCCGAGGCTCCCAATCTTTCTCTCCCGCTCAGATCTTGGCTGCCATTGCCACACTCTGCTGTCCCACCTGCCCTCCCACTCACCATCAGTGGGCGTCTCAATGTAGCTTTAAGAAAACAACACTGAACGTTGGCTGTTGCCCAATCTGCCCATCTCAAGGCTCTCCGTCTCAGCAAATCCACGACACAACCTTTGCGCAGGTGCCAGAGCATCAGGTCAGTAAATCCTACCTCCCATCGAAACCGCACACAGCGCCCGCAGCCTTCCTTTGAAACGGAACCTGAATCCGGTCACTTCTCCCATCTCTATCTCCACCACCTGGTCCAGGTCATGGTTGGCCCCTTCTCTCCTGATCTACTACCAAGATGCCTAACTGGCTCCAGAATGCCATTTTCCCCAAGTGATGGCGTTTTCTAAGAAAGGGTCAGGATGCACAGGTAGGATGACTTCGATATCCTTTGTGCTCTCTTTCTCTCCCCTGGGGTCTCTCCCCGACGCCCTGGGCACAGAGTTCCAGCAGACTCTCCCCGATTTCACCTTTCTCCGGGGGACCTCTGCCCTTCCCGGCTGCCACCTGTCTCACCATCTGCCTCTCCTTTGCCAGTTCCAGCTGAATTCTATTCGTGTCAGCCGCTCACTCTTATTTGCTCCGGGAAAAGGCTCAGGACGCTCTTACCTATTCCGCTGCTATTTTTGTCTCTCGGGCATGTTGAGGTTTAAAAAATGAAAAATGGGGACATGTCCACATCAACCCCCAAACATCTACAGTCTCATCAGGGAGAATCACACTGGATTCTTTTAAAAAAATATATATATATATATATATATTTTATTGATTTTTTACAGAGAGGAAAGGTAGAAACATCAATGAGAGAGAAACATCAACCAGCAGCCTCCTGCACACCCCCTACTGGGGATGTGCCCGCAACCAAGGTCCATGCCCTTGACTAGAATTGAACCTGGGACCTTTCAGTCTGCAGGCCAACGCTCTCTCCACTGAGCCACACCGGTTTCGGCCAGACTGGATTCTTACTCAGAGAAACGCATCTGGATGCCACCTCCCCAACCTGCCTCCCTGTGTCCCCCCACTCACCCGGTGCTTGATCCTAAGAGCACCTGACAATCCCCAGCGAGCTCTCAGCCTGGACGGTTATTGCCTGCCCTGGACATAATAGGTTTTCCCCTGATTGCCTGCTTCCTTCCTCGCGAGTCCCTGACTCTGCCCGCCGCCCACATGCCATTTATTCGCCAGAGCACGTCCACCCGTGTCCTCAAGCCAGGTTTTAGCTTTAGTTACAAACCACACTGAAGAAATAATGTCCACTCTGGGCCGGTTGGCAAGCCAAAATATAATCGTAAAGAGTGCATTATTTTTAAAGATGCTGAAAACATATTCCAACATCACTCTTGGCAGGGCCGTTCGGCCAAGGTCATGGCTGTCTTCTGAACGTGCCACTGCAAGGATTGCCATTTCTCTCCCTTAGAGGTAAAGAGGCAGATGCAGACAGGGCGAGTGAGTCAAGGGCAGTGTCCTCTGCCGGGCTGTCTTTCAGTTTTCCCCACACCCCTGCCCACGATGTAAAGTTGAAAATGGAGAAAAGGCAGTGTTATCGCTCACTTGTTTCTTCTGAAATGATTTCTCCTTTCCTACCTCTTAGCCGCACTCCTTCAGCCCACATTCACCAGCTGAGCCACTGAACAGGTACAGGGCCCTGCATGGCCGTGTGGTGGAAGGAAGGGCGGTCTTTAAAACCCACGGTTCACGTCTTCGAGGAAATAATTGAGAAATAATAGAAGTGTGCCCTGACTGGTGTGACTCAGTGGATAGAGTATTGGCCTGTGGACTAAAAGGTTCCAGGTTTGATTCCGGGAGAGGGCATGTACCTTGGTGGCGGGCACATCCCCAGTAGGGGGTGCATGCAAGAGGCAGCTGATCTATGTTTTTCTCTCATGGATGTTTCTAAGTCTCTATCCCTCTCCCTTCCTCTCTGTAAAAATTCAATAAGATGTATTGAAAAAAAAAAAGAATAGAAGTGTATGTGTTTCTTCAGAAAACAGAAGCCAAAGGGAAAAAGGCGATGGCATAAAATACACCCTAAAGACATGGCCCCGTGCCAGCCTGGAAAACTGGCATTATGTGTTTGAAGGGCAAGCTCACAAATGGGTTATTCTGCTCGGCAGAGGCATGACAACAGACGCGTTGTTTGAGTCGGGTCTTCGAGGATGGGAAGAATTCAGATACCCGGATGGAGTGGGGACCAGAGGGCATTTCAGGCGAGGAATGGTAAAAGCAAAGGTTAGGAGAGGGGGCAGGCCCAGTGACCGATCAGTGGGGGGTCAGGCGTGTGTCAGGAAATAGGTGGGAGAGCGAGGAAGGGCCCAGCGAGGCGGTCCTGGGGAGCCACAGCAGGGAGAGTGACCATCAGCATTTGAATAACGGCATTGAAGCTGTGGTTTAGGAAGACTAACCTGGGATCGTTGTCAAGGGAAACAGGGTGATTCCCAAAGTGATGGAAGGGGGTGTGAGTGACAGAGTGAGAGTTATGGGAAAGGCGAGAACATGACCAAGGAAGACAGAAGTTGGTCCATTTCATTAGATGCTTGGGATGAAGAAGGCATCAACGATTTACTGCATCTGGGGGAAATGATGTCTTAATCTCTGAGAATCCAGTTTTATTCTTTATTGATACCTATGTAGGAAAAACCCATCTGTTGGTGTTGTAGATGTTGCAAAAATGTCCCCCATTCTTGACCTTTCCTTGTAGCCACTCCTTGTGATGTGACTTTGCGCCTCCTCCGCTGAGAGGTGGTGTCTACTTCTCCACTGGGGAGTGGGGCTGCCCTTGGCCTTGTATGGGCAGCTTTGTGCAGGAGGGGAGACTAGGTCTGGGCCTAGACTTGAGGAGTCCCTGAGTTTCTCTCCTCTCAGAGGAAGAAACCACTGCCATGAGTCACCGCTGGGTGGTGAGACAACAGATAGCCCTGTCACTCCACTGCCTAGCCACCAGAGTAAAGGAGGCCATCCAGACCCCAGACCAAGACCATCCTAGACTAGGGCCAACCTAGACCAAGGCCATTCTAGACCAAGGCCATCCTAGACCAAGGCCATTCTAGACCAAGGCCATCCTAGACCAAGACCATCCTAGACCAAGATCATCCTAACTAAGGCCATCCTAGACCAAGGCCATCCTAGACCAAGGCCATCCTAGACCAAGACCATCCTAGACCAAGACCATCCTAGACCAAGATCATCCTAACTAAGGCCATCCTAGACCAACACCATCCTAGACCAAGGCCATCCTAGACCAAGACCATCCTAGACCAAGACCATCCTAGACCAAGACCATCCTAGACCAAGACCATCCTAGACCAAGGCCATCCTAGACCAAGACCATCCTAACTAAGACCATCCTAGACCAAGACCATCCTAGACCAAGGCCATCCTAGACCAAGGCCATCCTAGATTCAAGCCAACCTAGACCAAGGCCATCCTAGATTCAAGCCAACCTAGACCCAGCCAACCCCATCTGACAAGGGAGCCAGCCCAGGAGATCAGCAGACCCACCCCAGCTCCTGAGCTGATAAAGCTGCTGCTATTTGTGATGGATGGTTACTCGGCACCACTGTGTCTATCCCTGTGTCAGGTATCGATTATTAGATCATATGCACGAAGGGCTTTACTTTTGCACGTCACACGTCGGAGAGCGAAAAGCACACATCTCAGCTTGTACCTGAGGCAGGATAGTGAGGCGGAAGGATCTGCTGGAGTTCTCGTCTCTCAGGTAGATGGAGATTTTCGGGAAGTAAGACCAAGGTGTTTCGGAATTCGCCCAGCAAGCCAGCTGGGATCCAGTCCAGAAACCATCCGAGAATTCTGGAATCTAGACAAAACACGACACCGTGAGAACTAATGACTAGTCTGGCACGTCCACAGGAAACAGCTCCCCGCGCTTCCTGTCACCTCGACAGATGCCCGCTGGGATAAACCGTGTTTAATTTGGACAGCGCGGAGGAGCCGTCAGTCCTCGGGAGGGTACCGGCGCTGACAAATAACGATCATTAAAACGCTGAGGCGTGGGGAGCACTCGCTGGCGTGAGGCACCTGTGTAAGCGCTTTGCAGTCTGATCACGTTCACCCTCAAGCACCGCCATCCGTGTGGCGACATTACCCCCTCTGCTTCACAGACGAGGAGACCAGAGCACAGAGAGGTGACGTGGCTTGCCCAAGGTCGCACAGTAGTTGGCAATGACCCTTGAGAAGAGAGACCAGATCCTAAATGTGGCCCCCAGGCCCTTGCAAGCATCCCCTCTCCTTGGGATTCCCCACACCCAGCTTGTGAGCTCTCTGCTCTTCTGGAACATCTTTCTGTTCCACAGAGCTCAGCTCAGATGATGCCTCCTCCAGGAAGCCCTCCCTGACTCCCCCACCTAATGCTGGTCTTCCTCTCCCTCCCCCCGGGAGGTATTCCCTTGGAGCGGTTCGTTTGACCTTCACTGTGATTGGTTCACTTCTGTTTCCTGCACTAGGATCCAAGTCCTTTAAGGACAGAGGCCTGCACGCCCTTATGGTCCGAACCCCCAGCCCATTGAGAGATTCGGGACAGATGGGGGAGGAAATAGGAACGGGAACACATAACGTCCGCCTGTGCCTCTCCTCTGGGGACTGGGAGGACAGACACCCAAGCATGTCCTTGAGTTGCAGAATCTGAAGGGAATTACAAGTTCAAGCCGCACCATCTCACCAGGACCAGCGAAGGCGCCAGACCATGCCTGCTGGCTCCCCGAGGGAGGACTGTGTGGGAGGCTCTCTGCTACCATGCGTGCTCCTTATGGCACAGAGCCCTGCTCGGGCGATGTTTGGGGCCATATGTTGGGGGGGACAGAGCTAGGAGAGGATTGACGGGGAGGAAGGCGGGTGTTTGTCCCTGAGTAGGAATACCTGGGCGGAGTTGAGGGACGGAAGGGCGTTGGTGAGGTATGATGGGGGTGGGGGGGAGAGGGAAGAGGGCAGAGCCTGAGACCTGCCCCTTTGGGGATGCAGACAACTGCCACGGTGGCTGGTGCAGAGGACAGGAAGGCGCATGAGGCAGGCACGCAGCGGACCAGGTACCACCGCCCATTTATCAGAAACCATGTCTCAGAGGCCTGGGCTCCGCGGCACACCCGTGTCACTGCGGCATTCAGGGGGAACGTGCAGGTCACTTGTTGCCAGAGTCCAGCTTCCGTAGGGGGGGGGGAGGGGAAGAGACGCTGAATTCCAGAGTCACAGATAGGAGCGTGGGACGCAGCGATGTGGCCGTGGACAGACCACAGCACGGTACAGGGAGGAGAGGGACCTAGGACCCAGGCTGAGAAAGGGGCAGGGAGAGAGAGACCCCCAAGAGGGCGGCCCAGGGCTGGGAAGAGGTGCCGGGAGGAGGGCATGATGGGAGCGGAGGCAGCTCAGCACGCCGCCGTGCAGGACGCGTGGGCAGGTGCGGAGGGCACCGCGGTGGCACAGGAGCGTGGTGTGTCCCGTGCTACACCACCGCACACACGGCGCCAGCCCTCCCTCCTCCTGCTCTGAAGACCTTTACACTCCGAAAGGGCTCTGCGTTCTTGTTTTTTTATTTCCTCTCTGCCTTCCTTTTGTTTGCCTGCTGCTCTTCCCATGGTAGTTTTACATCTGTCTGTCTGTCTGTCTATCATTAATCCTTACACAAGGAAATTTTTCCCATTGGTTATTAGGGAGAGTAGGAGGGAGGGAGGGGAGAGAGAGAGAGAGAGAGAGAGAGAGAGAGAGAGAGAGAGAGAGAGAGAGGGAGAGGGAGAGAGAGAGAGGAAGAGAGAGAGAGAGAGGAGAGAGGGAGAAAGAAACATCCATGTCAGAGAGACACATAAATTGGTTGCCTCCTGCCTGCACCCCAAATGGGGCCAGGAATGAACTTGCAACCCAGGTACGTGCCCTTGACCGGGAGCACCCTTCAGTGCACAGGCCATGCTCTACCACTGAGCCACACTGCCCAGGGCCCCAGGGCCATTTCAGACTTTCGAAGTTTCTATTCAGGACAACCACAGCCTTCTTCTCTCTCTTCCCCGGTTCCTGCCATCACCAGTAATAAAGCAACTGCTCTGTCTTTTCCGATCGATCACTCATCCTTTGAATCCGGCCTTCCCAGTGGAGCGAGAAATCAGCCGCGTTAGGAGCAGGATGAGGACTCTGTGGGAAACACTCACTTCTGGTGACTTTGCCCCGGGGAGTGTGTGTGTGTGTGTGGCGGGGGTGGGTGGGGGGCTGCGTGGACAGATCTTATGATAAAAACACCCAAGCAGCCAAGACCAGTGTGGCTCAGTGGATAAGAGCGTCGGCTTGCGGACTGAAAGGTCCCAGGTTCGATTCCGGTGGGGGCATGTACCTTGGTTGTGGGCACATCTCCAGTGCGGGGCGTGCGGGAGACAGCTGATCGATGTCTCTCTCTCATCGATGTTTCTGACTCTCTATCCCTCTCCCTTCCCCTCTGTAAAAAATCAATAAAATATATTAAAAAAAAACAAAACAATTACCCAAGCAGCTGGCAGGAATGGGTGCTTTGCATTCACACAGGAGCAACACCGCAGCATGGACACTGATATAACAGCTCTCTTTCCCGAGCACCTGGTCGCAGGCACTTGACCTCTGACCCCAGAACTACCCCACTGAGAACGTGGGGGCCATCAGGGGGCCTGAGACCCTTCCCCAGGCACTCTGCTCATTGTGCCCGAGACCAGACTACCTTCAATGCCTTCTGACCCCAGAGCTGTGTCCTTCCCAGCGGATGCCAGCTGGGTCACTCCGATGCCCCAAACTGGAAAAGTGGGGTCCACCTGGGAGTACCATCAGCCAGGTCTCCACAAGGCACTTGTCTCTGACCACCATTCCAGCTGTGTCACTGAGCATGGCCACACAGAAGTTATTATATCAGCCAACTCGTCCTTGTCCCCCATGGGTCACATTCTTTTATAATGGAATTAAAATCCCAACGCAGCCCTAACCGGTGTGGCTCAGTGGATAGAGCGTTGGCCTGCAGACTGAAGGGTCCCAGGTTCCATTCTGGTCAAGGGCATGTACCTTGGTGGCGGGCACATCCCCAGTAGGGGGCATGCAGGAGACAGCTGATCGATGTTTCCCTCTCATGAATGTTTCTAACTCTCTACTTCTCTCCCTTCCTCTCTGCAAAAAAATCAATAAAATATATGTTAAAAACAAACAAACAATCTCAACAGAGCTTGAATGAAGCCTGAAAGGAGTACAATTTTTGGTTTATTTCTCTAGTTTTAAAAGGCCACACACATATTCCTGGTTTACTATCTGTTTTAATGTAGCATACTGTCATTTTTATTCTTAGATGAAAAAAAATTGTATTGTACCAACTACACCGTCATTTGAAATACAAAAGGCTGCACCTTCAGCTCCCAGCTCTCTCGGGTTAGAATGGAACCATTACCTGCCAGTTAACACCCAATAGGAAGATTGTGACGTTAATGAGTAATGGCTACCATTTGTAAACAGCCTGGGTGCCCGTCAGCAGAGGAGTGGATCAGAAAACTGTGGTCCATCCACACCATGGAATTCTATGCTGCCATAAAAAAGAAGGAACTCTTACCATTGGCAGCGACCTGGATGGAACTGGAGAGCCTTATGCTGAGTGAAATAAGCCAGGCAATGAAGGAGAAGCACCACATGATCTCACTCATTTGTGGATCATAAAGAACATTGTAAACTGATGAACAAAAGGATAGACACAGAGGCAGGAAAGCATCAAACAAACTGTCAAATTACAGCAGGAAGGTGAGGGAAAGGTGGGGTAGATAAGAGATCAACCAAAGGACTTGTATGCACGCATATAAGCACAACCAATGGACATAGACACTGGGGCGATTGGGGTATGCCTGGGGGGGGGGGCAGTGGGGAGATATGCATACATGTAACACAATAATATATATATTATACATATATTATATATATATATATATATATGAAAAAAATGAAAGAAAAAAAACACACATACAGCCCTTCAAAACCCTCCGAGGGAGGCCATCAGAGCGGAGGGTACCACGGCCCAGCACGGGGTCATGACCCGGCGTTCTCCGAGGTCCCCCCGCGCCCCGAGCGAGACTCACCGGAGACGCGCGGGCCACGCCGTCGACCACGGCATCGAACACCTTCAGGGGCAGACGCAGCAGAGTCGTGCCACTGTCCACGATGGCCTTGTCCGCGTTATACTGGATGGGGGACAGGGGTGGGAGGGAACAAGAAGGCGTGTGAGTGACCCTGCACCCGCCCCCCGCCCCTGGGCACCCGCTGTGTGCAAGCTGGGGCACCTCCGTGCTGGTCGCCCTGCACGTTATGTTCTCAGAACCTGGAAACCTGGCATCTTTGAGCTTCACGTCCTCACGTCACAGACGGGGAAACTGAGGCCAGAAAAGGGAGGCGACGTGGCCAAAATCAACAGCCCTCCCGAGGCAGGCCTGTCCCTCAGGCAGAGGTGCCCACATGCCCTTGCCAGGAGCCTCCCCCTACCCCCCGGGCAGCCAGGAAGACCCCTCTGTCCTCTGAGGGTGCAATGGCACAACCGATGCCACTGGCACAACTCCCACATGCCGACCCTCCCCAGTGCCACCCGGGGCCACCTTCCCTCAGAGCATCACACCCCCACACAGTCTGCCTTTCATCTCAGGCCCTGGGGCCCGGTCACGGGGTTCCTTCCTGGCGACTCAGTGCCCCCGGCCCTTCCACACCGAGCTGTGCGCACAGCAGTCTCGAGGGAACGGACCACCATCCAGAAACCCATCTCTGTGGGGTTCTCAGAGGCGTGTGGGTGCGTTGGCCCCGGTGGGGGCCTGCGACGGGGCGGACGGAAGGACCGGATGCCCATTGGGAGGTGGGAGGGAGGGAGAGAAGGAAATGCCGGGGTTTTCATAAACCAGGCTGAGGATGTCAGAGCCGACGAAGGCTCCGAGTCATGGTAATCATCATGCCGCCATGTGCCACACACAGGCCAACATGCAGAGAGCCGTGAGGCAGGTCAGCCAGGGCCCTGCATGCCTGCCTCCTTCGCAGGCCAGCCCGCCACGGCCCAAGAGCACGCCTCTTCTTTGGGTGAGAATCATACAGGGGGTCTGGGGGGAGGGGTTTGCTCTGAAGGAAGGATGGAGCGGATGATGCTTTATTTTTGGTTCCGTTCGGCTTATTTTTGCCCCGCTCTGTCCCTGACACCGATGAAACCCGCACGATGCAGCCTCCCCGGCAGAGTGCAGGGACCACCAGGGCCATAGGAACGGCACAGGTGCCGCTCCAGGGACTTCTCCTCACTCGCCATGGTGGCTCATTTTTTCCTGGTCAGCCACGTGATGGTATAAAAAAAAACTTTTTTTTTTATTTTTTTATGGAGGGGTTGATTGAAATTCATCAGACACCTAAAGGCCCTGTCACTTTTCATGTCACGAATCTTTGGTTTCCCTTGTAGTACAGCGGTTCTCAACCTGTGGGTCACGACCCCTTTGGGGGACAAACGACCCTTTCACAGGGGTCGCCTAAGACCATAGAAAAATCCAGGTATTTACATCACGATGCATCACAGTAGCAAATTTACAGTTGGGAAGTAGCCACGGAAATAATTTCATGGTTGGGGGTCACCACCCCATGAGGAGCTGTACGCAAGGGTCGTGGCCTGAGGAAGGTTGAGAACCGCTGTTGTAGCACCCGGTACCTTCTGAGCTTTCCCCTGGGGGTCTCCGCCGCCAGAGCCAGGGGCCCCAGGCGCACAGACAGACAGACAGGCGGGCGCAGAGCTCGCGGGACAGGTACCTCTCTGCAGTCCAGGTTCAGGCTCTGGCCTCCCACTTCCAGCTTGAGGATCTCGATCTGGTAGTACCACTCCTCCTTAATGGGGGTGTACCAGATGTCCCCGTGGTACAAGCTGGGCTCAATGCCTCCCAGGACCTGGGGAGGAGAAGCGTCACGGCCGTGAGAAACAAACCCACGCAGAGGCATGCTAAGCACAGGACACACAGCAGCACGCTCCGTGCCACACCCTCGTTGGAAGCATACGTTCGTGCCAGTCGGATGCCACAAAACGAATGGACAGCGGTACCTCGAGATACGAGTGCCCTAACGTACGAGATTTTTGAGATACGAGCCGTCGAGCGAGCGATTTTTGCTTTGAAATATGAGCAACAGTTGAGATAGGAGTCATCGCGCGGATCGGCCGGCTGCACACGACCCACCAGTTTACCGCGACGCGAGCGTCTCCTAGTTTCCCACGCCTCAAGGTGACGGAACGAATTAAACTCGTATCTCGAGGTACCGCTGTATATGCTTGGGAGGTGAGCAGGGACCGTGGGGGCCAGGGAGCCCCAGATCAGACCATACTCTGCCCCGGTCTAATCAAGATGCTCCGGGGTTCCCCTCGCCCGCAGGAAGCACACATCACTCCAGCTTCACCGTCCCCAGGCTGTGCCCACCCCCCAAATTGCAGCGGAAGTAGTTAACCACCCAGCCAGACCGTGGCTGAGCCCTCCGAACTCAGGCTGTCCTTCTACCCCCACAGTGCCTGGAAGCAGAACACAAGGGAGCATCCTTCCTCACACTTCATGTTGCAAAACCGCATACCCCTGCTCCCCAAATCCGAGGCCCCCTCTCCCCTGAAGAGGGGGTAACCGGGTCCTAAAAGCAGCTGCCCTACCCTCGCCGGTGTGGCTCAGTGGAGAGAG
Source organism: Lasiurus borealis (assembly GCA_004026805.1). NCBI lineage: Eukaryota > Metazoa > Chordata > Mammalia > Chiroptera > Vespertilionidae > Lasiurus > Lasiurus borealis. The sequence continues at coordinate 1,176 of PVJN01006044.1, read as the reverse complement.
AGCATCAGACTGCCGACTGAAAGGTCCCAGTTTGATTCTGGTCAAAGCCCTAGGCCCGAGTTGCCAGCTCCTTCCCCAGTAGGGGACGGGCAGGAGGCAGCCGGTCCATGATTCCCTCTCGTTGTCGTCTGTTTCTCTCTCTCTCTGCCTCTCTGAAATCAATAAAATTATACAGTGGTACCTTGAGATACGAGTGCCCTAACATACGAGATTTTTGAGATACGAGCTGTTGAGTGAGTGATTTTTTGCTTTGAAATACGAGCAACAGTTGAGATAGGAGTCATCGCGCGGATCGGCCAGCTGCACACGACCCACCAGTTTACCTCGACTCGAGCGTCTCATAGTTTCCTCAAGGTGATGGAACAAATTAAACTCGTATCTCGAGGTACCGCTGTATTTTAAAATAAAGGAGGCTGCTTCTCACAGCTGGAGAGCAGAGGCGCAGGCTGCACCCACCCTGAGAAAGATGCCCTCCCTCCCGTGCTTTCACCCGTCACCTCCTGCTGGAGACGTCGGCGTGTGGGTTCCATCAAGGGCACCCTCAGGGCTGACGGCCTTGAAAGATTCTGTGTCGCTTACTCACATGTTAGCGCTGTGTGTGTGTGTGTGTGTGTGTGTGTGTGTGTGTTGGGGAGGGGGCCCATACAGGTGTCCTTGTCTCCCCCAACGTATGCCATCACAGGCACCTCCCCAGAGTGAGGCCACCTGCACACCCCCACCGTTCTCACCTGCCCCGTGCCCCCACCCATCCAAACCAGTCCCCTTCCAAAGGAAAGCTTTCAAAAAAGCTTTGCTGGAACGTGGGGGAGCGCTGAGAATCACCCTTTGGGGTGGCAGGACCATTAGGAAAGATAAAAATAACAGCGAACTTTATTCATTTTCCAAAAGGTTCTATGGTGGCGATTATCAAATATTTCTAAGACCTACGCGTGCCTACAGGTCTAGTACTCCTATCAGGATCTTTAATAAGAAAGAAAGAAAGAAAGAAAGAAAGAAAGAAAGAAAGAAAGAAAGAAAGAAAGAAAGAAAGAAAGAAAGAAAGAAAGAAGGAAGGAAGGAAGGAAGGAAGGAAGGAAGGAAGGAAGGAAGGAAGAAAAGAAAGGAAGAAAGAAAGAAAGAAGGAAGGAAGGAAGGAAGGAAGGAAGGAAGAAAAGAAAGGAAGAAAGAAAGAAAGAA
>PVJN01006043.1:75000-77863 GCA_004026805.1 Lasiurus borealis | reverse complement strand
CTCTTCTCTTCTCTCTTTCCCTTCTCTCTCTTCTCTCTCTCCCTCCCTCCCTCCTTCTCTCCCTCTTCCCTCCCTCTCTCCTGCTTCCTCCCACTCACTGAATTTTTACCACTAAAGCAGTTCAATATGTGCAAATATAGCACCACAAAAACAACATTATCACATATCACTTATGAATAACCAACCAATGAAAGTAAACCGGTGAAAGGGATGCTTTGCAATTGATACTCCACATTGTCAGACATTATATATTTCTGCTATGTAATTTTGGTGTTTTGAGATGATAGCAGTTCAAATAAAATAGTAAGCAGTTATAAAAAGCTATAGATGACAGTTCTGTCTCTGTTGCCTGCTCTCTCCAATATTATAGGTAAATAAAGAAGATTTAGACGTTATAATAATTCCTTCTCCACTTGTAAAGTGTACACAAGATAACATGTCCTTTAGAACGTTGTTGTGATCATTAAATTAGAATGGTGCCAGCTTATCTCAAACACTGCTGAAGGATTAGTTATAATCAAGCAAATCACAGTGCATTTGGCACGAGGCCTAACGGGGAACAGTAAATCTGTAGCGATGTGCTACCACATGAGGCCAAACACAAGTGAAAATTGGAATCATTATTGAACTTAACAAAATTAGATACAATAAGAATACCTTTTAGGCTTTATATAATGGACTAATTATTTTTGTTTATATCTTAATTGCCAAAAAATTAGCATATCAAAGCTAAGAACAAGAGCTCTGGCATTGAATATCTGAGTTCATACCCTATTATTTTACTGACTAGCTGTATTACCTTAAGCACTTAAAGTTTTTGTCTCAGTTTCTCTATCTAGAAAATGGAAGTCAAGACATAACTTACCTCACAGAGCTGTTATGATTTAATCCATGAAAAACGAATACAACAAAGCCTGAGGTATAATGAAGGTTCAATGGAAGAGAAACTATTAGTGTTCATGTTCTTACTGCTACTGTATAATTTCTTATTCTTTCACTTGCCATGTTGAGAATTGTCTCCCAATAATTTTGTGATGTATTATCGGGACCATTTGAGTGATGAGAAAAATATGGTTCAGAGACACACATTATAGTTGATTCATCCAGAATTTGAACTCAAGTCAATTTGGCCCCTGAAATACCCTCCCTCCATTACAGCAACAGATCATGGGCCTGTCCAGGGAATTGTGGGAGTGCTTGAAGGGGTCTGACAGATCAAATCTAGTTGTTTAACTCTACTAAGATGTTAGATTCATTTTCTATTTTCATTCCCTCTTGACTTCTCCAGAGACTATGAGTGACGTATTACTGTAACAGACTGAAAGTACAGCCGAAACCGGTTTGGCTCTGTGGATAGAGCGTCGGCCTGCGGACTGAAAGGTCTCGGGTTTGATTCTGGTCGGGGGTATGTGCCTTGGTTGTGGGCACATCTCCATTTGGGGATGTGCAGAAGGCAGCTAGTCGATGTCTCTCTCTCATCGATGTTTCTATCTCTCTCCCTCCCTCTGTGTAAAAAATCAATAAAATATATTTTTAAAAAAGTACAGAGAGAAATATCCATGAGTTGCCTTCTATTATGTCAGACATTAAGAAGATCTGAAAATGTAAAATAATATCACTCTTCTTCTTATATTTTGTTCCTGAAAATATAGTTACTTTTCAAAAACAGCTGATAAGAAAAACAGATTATTATTATCTTATAGAATTAAAATAAATATTTTTTATAAATCCTTACTTTTGATTTCGTATATGGAAAATATTGATAGATATAATCCACATAGACAAAAACTCTATATATTTAAGAGTGTCTGAGAACAAAAGTTTTCGGAATCAATACACGAAGCCATTTTATTTCAATCAGCCACACAGATGGTGAATACAACAGGTATTTCAATGGATTCTTCTCAACCATATGTTGTTGTTGTTGTTTTTTAAAGAAAAACAACACCAAAACTGCTTAACTCACATCCTTGGTTAAGGGATCCCTAATTATTAGACTACTCAGTCTTCCTCACCTAAGACTGGGCCCTACCTAGTCATCTGACCTGAGCTAGACTTTCTCTTGGGAATCTAGAATTTAGACTCTGATAGATAAAGTAATTAAATGACTGTGAGAACTTAAAATGAAAACTCACCTAATATATGATCCTGCCTTAGTGACCCGGTGAGCCAAAGTCACAGGTCGCATGCAAGCTCCAAAATTACACAGGAGTGGAGACAGCCTGGGCAAGCAAAGAAAGCCAGTGGGCAAAAGTAATCAAAATCCTGAAGAGGACTAGTGAAAACCCTGACAGTTGGCTTTTCTTTTTGTCATGCAAGTGCTTGACTGAAGCTTTGATTGCCAAGGCATTCACTTCAAAAAGACATCAGCTTCAAAGATGCCTATTGCAAGATAAAGAGCCATTGAAGCGCCTTTGTTTCAAGAGATCTTGATTGATTTTGATAACTGACCATTTGGGTTACTTTTCTCTCTTTTCCTTCTTCCAAGCTCTAAATTCTCTCCCTTATGTTTTAAGTTCATCAATAATAAGTGGCCTACAAAACTGTACCCCCCAGCCCTGGACCATAATAAAAGCAGAACACAAGGCCAAGGCACTGTCCCCCATTCTCCTGTGACCCTGCTAAGTCCCCCTCTTCCTCACCAGGTGCTTTGTTTATTTCAGGGCCAGTAAGTAATAAACTTTTTTTTTTTTCCCTTCAAAGTTTCCTGATAGATACTGTGGTTCATAATAAGAACCACAAGTCCTAACTGATTTGGCTCATTGGGTAGAGTTGTCCTTTGAACTGAAGGATCCTGGGTTCTATTCTGGTCAAGGGCTCATACATAGGTTGTAGAATAAATCCAGGCCCTAGGCACATGCAG
>PVJN01006043.1:0-72500 GCA_004026805.1 Lasiurus borealis | reverse complement strand
GGGAAATGATTGTGGTCTTGGTTTTATTTCATTATTCTATTGGCTTGTTCTTGAGTCTATATCACACTATTCCCTCTCTTACTACGTAGCATTCTAATTACTTTGGATATCAAACATCGGTAGCCCTCCCACCATATTTTTCTTCAGAATTGTCTTTACTATCCTTGAATATTTGCATTTCCAAATTGACATTCAGATTGTCAATTTACATGAACATACAAGTTTAGATATGCTGCATTAATTATTATTTTTTAATATATTTTATTGATTTTTTTACAGAGAGGAAGGGAGAGGGTTAGAAAGTCAGAAATATCAATGAGAGAGAGACATCAATCAGGCGCCTCCTGCATGCCCCCTACTGGAGTTGTGCCCACAAGCAAGGTACATGCCCCCCACCGGAATCAAACCTGGGACCTTTCAGTCCGCAGGCCAATGCTCTATCCACTGAGGCAAACCGGTTTTGGCTGCATGAATTATTTTAAATGAGATTCCACTGAATCTACAAATCTATTTAAAAAGAACTGTCATATTCACTGTTTTTTAATGTATCTCCTCTAATTCATTTTGTTTGTTATCTCTGCATAATATTTTGAGGGATTTTTATTTAGACGTGTGACATACCTTATATTATATACATTCCTAAGTATTTAATGTTATCTGTTGTACATAAAAATAGTATGTTTAATTTCTAAATTTTTGCTGATATGTAAAAATATATAAAATTAGTATTTAAATTTTGGCATTTTATCAGCACCTCTGCTAAACTTATTTATCAAATTTAATTATATATCTGTATATCTGTTAAGTTGCTTATGTACATAGTCATCTTACCCTCAGTAACATTTTTATTTTTTCTTTGCCATTTCTTACATTTCCTATTTCATTTTCTTTGTACTGTTAGGAACGTCTTATATAATGTTAACTGGAAGTGTTGATGAGTCATTCTTTTCTTCTTCTTCTTCTTCTTTTTTAATGAATCATTCTTGATTTGCCCTTGATTTTTAGAGGATGTATAATGAGTTATCCCTCCACTTGACTGATAAAATAAAATATTATTTCTAGGTACCTATGAGAGTGCTTCTGCAAAGGGATGAGTATTTCTTTCAGATGAGTAAGTAAATATCCGCCCTCACCAATGTAAGCATGCTTCATCCAATCCTTTGAAGGCCTGGGTAGAACAAAAAGGTGAAGCAGGAGAAAATTAGCTCACTTTCTTCTTGAATTGGGACATACAGTCTCCTGCCTTCAGATATAGCAACTCCTGGCCTTCCACATTTGAACTTCAAGACTTATACTAGTAATTCCCCTGGGTGATGCCACCAGCTTTCACTGAGTGATACCGCCGGCTTTCTGCCTTCTCCAATTGCAGATACTAAATTGTGGTATAGCTTGTCCTCTACAATAGCATGAATAAATTCCCATAATCTCCTTTATATTATCTCTCTCTACATATCTATCTTATTAGTTTTGTTTTTGGGGAACCCTGGCTAATAAATACAGGAATATTTTTTTTTACCAATAAATACAAATATTTAGTTTAAATACTATAGCTGCTAAAGAAATTGATCTTATTTATCTAGTTGGCTTAAAATTTTATTATGATTTGTGTAAAATTTTATCCAATATTGTTTCCTATGTATTGAGGAAATAATTAAAGAAATCTCTTATAGTCTATAATTTTTTTGGAAATTTATTGTATTTCAAACTTAAGCCAAACATGTGTTTTCTGAAGCAAACTCAATTTTACTATTTTTATATCTTGCTTGATTTATTGTGCTGCTATAGTTTGGATTTTTGCATTTATGTTTACATTAAAAACTGGATCCTTTTTTTGTATTTTTGTAATATTACTTGGCCTTAATACATCATTCTTATTTTCTAGGAACATTTTTTCTAAAAATGCTGTTGTTTCAAATTTAAATATTTGAAAGTATTTGTAGCTAATGCTGGAAGGCTTAGGGTTTTTCTTTAGGGAAAGATTTTAGTGGTGTCTGACTTTACGTCAAAAGATCTCTAAGTATAAAGAGATACGGCAATTTATGTTGATTTTGATAATGTCTTACCAGATCGTGTGGCCACCTCCAATGAAGTTGTGATTTTAAAACGCAAATACACACTGTAGGAACTAATAAAAAAGCATGTGAAATGTCAGACTGTGTCTAACATTTTGGGTTTACTTCAGAAAATAATTTTGTGTGGTACCAGATATATATGTAGACGTTTAGAAAGAAAAAAGGATAATTGTAAGATGTAGCTGTTAACAAGAAAAAGGCCAATTGGGTACCATCTAAAAGTTGTCAAAAGATGAATTGTTGTATTAGTTTCTAATTGCTGCTATAACAGGTTACCGAAGAGTTGGTGACTTAAAGCAACACAAATTTATTGCTTGCAGTTCTGGAGGCCAAAAGTCCATAATGAGTTTTACAGGCTAAAGTCTATTAATTGGCAGAGCTATGTTCCTTCTGGAGACTGTGGAGAATCTGTTTCCTTGCTCTTTTTAGCTATTAGAAGCTACTTAAATTCCCTAGCCTGTAGCTCCTTTCTCCGTCTCAAAACTTATTGCTCCAACCTTTGCTTCTACTGTCACACATATTGTCTCTAACATTGATCCGCCAATTAAATGGACCCTCATGGCTGAAACCGGTTTGGCTCAGAGGATAGAGCATCGACCTGCGGACTAAAAAGTCCCAGGTTCGATTCCAGTCAAGGGCATGTATCTTGGTTGTGGGAACATCCCCAGTAGGGGACATGCAGGAGGCAGCTGATTGATGTCTCTCTCTCTCATCAATGTTTCTAACTCTCTATCCCTCTCCCTTCCTCTCTGTAAAAAATCAATAAAATATATTTAAAAATTTATAAATTTACACATTTAAAAAATAAATAAATTACCCTCATATTATATTAGGCCCATCTGAATAATCCTCTTAATTTTGAGAGTCTTAAACACATTTGTAAAATTTACATACCCTGAGGATTGGGGTATCTAAGGGATCATCATTCAGCCTGCCACCATGAATTGGTTGCATGTACAGAAATATTCAATAGCTAAATTCAGTCCAAAGAATGGGGTGGCTTGCTGAGAAATAATATAATTTTGGTGTCACATAGAAAATGCAGCCCACTAATGTTAATCTGGCACAGGATAGTCTTAGTCCAGAACACCGTATGTACTTAAAATATTCAGACTGCAATACTTTTTCCAAAATAAACAGAACACCCATTCCTTATAGATGGAACTATATAGAATGCCAATTAAACAAATGATAGGTTCTGCCGGCCAGTGTGGGTCAGTGGTTGTGCATCAACCTATGAGCCAAGAGATCACAGTTCAATTCCTGGTCAGGGCACGTACTCTGGTTGCAGGCTCAGTCCCCACAGGAGGCAGCTAATCAATGATTCTCATCATTGATATTTCTCTCTCTACCTCTCCCTTCCTCTCTGAAATCAATAAAATAATATTTATTTAAAAAATGATAGATTCTGAGTATGGAATCAGAAAAACAAAATTTAGTAACATAATAAAATGCTTTAACTGTTAATAAAAAAAAAACATATAATAAATACCCACATGTCTACCAGCAGATGACATCACTAAAAGGGTGAACAATCCAAGAGAACACAGGGAGAAACCTTCATATTTTCTATAATATTCTTATTGGTTGTACAGATTGGCCCTAATCAATGTCAATCCAAAAAATTTAATATATATTTATTATTATTAAGTTGGTGAGTTTTGTTATGCAGTAATAGCTACCAGATACCATGTAAAATATATTTATTTGTATAAATAGCAATACTCATAACTCATTACTGAAGACTATTTTTTCCTTGTGAATTTATAACATTAACATAATAAACGCTGGTTTTGGGACTCTTCTCTGTATCATTCCATTTTACCAATCCTTATTCTAAAGATAGTCTCCAGTATGCCTGTGCTTACCAGCCTGAGAAAATCATTAACATCTCAGTACATCTTCACTATGAAATGTGTCGGCTTTAGAGTTTTAATTTATAATAGCAGTGTTTCATTTATTTCTGGAGCAGCAGAGAAACGGGGTTGGGATGAAGTGCAAGCAGGAATCACATCTGAGCCAATGGTTCATGACCATGAGCATGGCCCTGACTTCTTATGAAAAACAGTGTGGGGAGTAGAGATATTACATCTGCATGGGCACTCACTTATGATATGCTTCACACAAAAATGAAAAAAATGATCCCACTGAAAAAGAGTCTAATTTTTGACTCAGTGAAAGGAAGAACTCACAGAACAACTTACACTAGCCCCCAATTGGCCAAGGTTTCTTCAGGATATAATTGAGTTCCCTGTGACTAAAAGGCCTCAAACATTAACTGAATTATCTTTGGCAGAGAAGCGTCTAGCTTCAGATTCATGTGAAGTCCCTATAACCTTTGAATTTCTCCCAAAGCTGAGATGTTCTGTTTTTAGAATAGAAACATCAGCTTCAGAAAAGATACAAACACCAGCCTGGGCAGAGCTGATCTCTGTGTTATATTTAAACTCGATTTCTAACTGAGTCACACATTGATGAAGAAAATGGAATATAATTACATATTTTATTTGTAAAAAACATTTTGAGCAAAGTAGAAGAGAGGGAGTCTTAATAAAAGGAAAGAAAGATAACTTGAAGACTTATCATATATAAAATGCCTTAAAGGGCATTGCCTGGCCAACATTTCAATTGGCTGTGTTTTTAGCTAACTTCTCTGTTCTCTTACTGCTAGCACTTAGGGAGATATGAGTGCCAGTAGTAAATGCAGAATTGTGTGGCTACCAGAGAGAATAAGAAAGCAAAATTTAAACTAGATATAATTTTCACATTTGATACAATAAGTAATATTAGAAATAATAAGTGATTAACGCTATTAAAAACAAAAGTTCAATGACAGTGCTGGACAGCTAAAATAACCACTCAGAATTCTACTTGCTTAGTAGACAAAGTACAATGCCATCTTTAAAGTCTTTTAGTTAATAGGAGTTCACCTTTAGTAAGAAAAGAAAATGCTGTGACATATACTAACCACTACTTTCTGACATATCAATATAATAATATAATTTCATTTTACTTTTCCAGGGTGAAGAATGGGTTGGAAATAAACATTTATGTAGGACACAGTTGAATATTCTTTAAATGAGAACTAGGCATTTGAGTGAAGATAAAGTCACCAGTGATCTGTGACCCCCAAGATTCTTGCCTCCTGGCATTTACACACTTGTGTAGTCTCTTCTGACATTGATTAGGGTCAACCTGTACAACCAATAAGAATATTATAGAGCCGAGACCGGTTTGGCTCAGTGGATAGAGCATCGGCTTGCAGACTGAAAGATCCCAGGTTTGATTCCAGTTGGGGGCATGTACCTTGCTTACCAGCACATCTCCACAGTGGGGCATGCAGGAGGCGGCTGATCGATGTCCTCTCTCATCAATGTTTCTGACTTTCTATCTCTCTCCCTTCCTCTCTGTAAAAAATCAATAAAATATATTAAAAAAAGAATATTATAGAAAATATGAAGGTTTCTACCTTGTGATCTCTTGGATTGTTAGACCTAGGGAAAATCAATTTCCATATCACGTGGAGACTTAAGTAAAAGCACAAATGAAAAAAAAAAGCTGATGTCTCCTGCCAACCACCAGCAACAGATAGGTGTCTTTCACACCCAGTTAAAATTTCAGAAGATGGAAGCTCCTGCCAACACTTCTTATATGTGACTTCATAAGAAAACCTGAGCCAAAGATACCCAATTTGGCTGCTCCTGATTTCTTGGCATACACAGAGAAAGAGAGATATGAAGTATTATTATTATTATTTACATTGATGAGTTTGGTTATGTAGCAATAGCTACCAGATACCATGTAAATATACTTATTTGTGTAAATAGCAAATATTTGTGTAAATTATATTCATCAGTTCACTGAAGCAGTGCCATAATTACTTAATCTCCTCTACAAAGTTAGTACAAGATTCAGAACTATCTTATAGAGTATTGTGAGGATGAACCAAGTTATTGCATGAGGCTACTGGGAACATGAGAAAGAGGGATGGATGTCCTTATAAAAGCCATAGACCTGGGATAGAATAGAGACAGGTAGAACCATACATCATAGAGATCAAATATTTCTTCAAGGAAAAGGAATATTTCCTGACCAGAGTAATAAAGATAATGTCTCCTCCTGTGGAAAGATTGAGCTTGTTGGGTAGCAGATGGCTTTTAAATATCATGAATACTATTGCTCAGATGTTTTATTTAATTTTACATGTATAGCAATCACCATTGTTATTGTAAAAGAAACATTTCAATTTATCACATTTTCTAATTGGTTAATAAAGATGTGTAGAAAATATCTTCCAAATTCCAAAATGCTTTCTATAAAAAATAATCATGGATGTGTAAAAATTGAGAACTTTAGGGAGATTCATCCCAATGGAACTTTTTTTTTTACTCATAAAATATTGCTTAAATAAAATGGGTACAAGCACATAAAGGAATAATGAGCCAATAAAAATGAGATGATGTGCCCAGTCAGCATGGCTCAGTGGTTGAGTGTCGAATTATGAACCAGGAGGTCATTGTTCAATTCCCGGTCAAGACATATGCTGGACTATGGGCTTGATCACCAGTGCGGGGTGGGTAGGAGTCAGTCAATCCATGATTCTTTTTGAAATCAATAAAAAAAAATTAAAAAAGGGAGAAATATTTAAAAAAATAACATGATGTATGAACATCTAATTATGTGGAAAATAAGGATAAATCATTGCTAAGTGGAACAATTTTGCCAATGTATCTGTTAAATCCATTTAAAAATCCATAAGTGAAAAAAATATGAATGGGTACATACTAGTACTTATTATTGAAAATGGTAAAATATCCACCAAGCCTTTGTATAAGAGGAACCTTCCAAAAATGTCATCCAAGTAAGAGGTAGAATCAAAAGGAGACTTTGAAATCAAGCAGATGAAATGCAAATCCTAGTTTGGCTATTATTTGTACTTTGAGGAATTTATTTACTAGTAACTTCTGAGATCTTCATATGCTCTTTTCTAAAATTGGAAAACAAATAATCACATAAGATTTGGCCAGTGTATTATTGTCTGGTATTAAATAAACTGTGGTTTATATAATGACTATTATCATTATGATTAATATAGTGGAGAAGCACTTAGGGATTATGATTTAATACATTAATGACCACTTTCTTTAAGTAAAAACCAGCACATTATATATCTAAGTAGATATTTTACTTCATTCTGACATAATACTTTTAAATGCCCTTTATTATTGAAGAAAGGATACACTAAATAATTTTTAAATTTAATAGTTATCACAGATAAGTATATATCATCGTGCATTTTCATTTTTATTACTTTGATATCATTTTTGTTCACTCTTTCCAAAAAGTCCTTCTTCATCTAAAAATAAACCAAACTAATTATTCTTCAATTTATCCACTTACATTTGAATCCCTTGAATTAATTGCAATGGAGACAAAATAAACTAGAGAATAAGCCTTAGGTTTTCTATGGATTTCAAGTTTTAATAGATCTGGATTTCTCACAGAATATAAAACAAGTTTCAGGTATGAAGTAGTATATGTTTGAAATATATTTTAAATTATTTATAAAATAAATGTTCACATAAGAAGTATTAAAATATCTTTAAAATAGAAACTCAGATTATACTACTACATAAAATTGGAAATATTAGACACACATACTTTATAAATAAAATGTTAGACCAAGAAGAAAATTAACACTGACATCTTCTGTAGTAAATCTGACATTTTGTGAAATAAATAATAACTGGCCATTATCAATCAATTATTGAATATTTTTTTTCACATTCAAAATGATTGAGGTATACATTCCAGTATCTAAGTCAAAAGCCAAATAAATAGCATGTGGATTTTAACATAAAGGAATAATATTTTATTTTTTTTTCAGAATACATCATGATACTCTAAATCAGTGGTTCTCAACCTTCCTAATGCTTTGAAAATAATTTTATGGTTGGGGGTCACCACAACATGAGGAACTGCATTAAAGGGACGTGGCATTAGGAAGGTTGAGAACCACTGCTCTAAATAAACATTCATCACAAGTACCATTGGCTTTCAAAGCCTTACTTTTTCTTTATTCAAACAAAATACATTAAACCATCAGTGTGTTAATTCACTTTTACTCTTATAATAATACTAGTGGCCCAGTGCACAAATTCATTCACATAGAAAGGAAACTAATTAGAAGAAATATTTAATATTTAATATCACTATTCTATCTTTCTCTATAATAGAAGTATCAACCAAATTCATGATCAACAGTGACAGATTGAATCATACATATGTGATAGATGCCAGAGAGCTTTATATGTATCTTGCATGCTAAGAGTCAACTTAGCTTTCATATATATATATATATATATATATATATATATATATATATATATAATAAACTTGCTTAATTAGACTTGCTTTGTGATTTAGCTAAACTTTTTCCAGCCCAATGAAGCACCCTGACTTCTATTTCAGGTAATTTTCAGCAACCCAGCAGTAAATATGAACACAAAACAAATTATTATTATAGATCACACAGGGAGAAAAAAAGGGTAAAATATTTAACTGCAGCAATGTTTTACTATATTCTGCACAGTGAGAAAACCTGAAGTCAATTTCAAAATCCACCATTTCTTACATCTTTTTAGTCGGGTCAAGTTTCTCAGCTTTCTAGGTCTCCATTTCCCCGCTAATGAAAATAAAACAGAACTCCATCAAGTCTCCTATCTACTTACTCCAGGACTTCTGTGAGGATCAAATGAGATGAGGCACAGAAAAACGCTTCTCAAACATCTGGTTAAAGTGTGAAATGTTTCCCCCTGGCTACAAAGCAAGTCATGTTCCTGGGCTGAAGAAACTGCAAAGAGGCTAGTTGCTAGGGAGAGGAAGCTGGGCGTTGCTACATGATATCATTACCTGGTGCAGATAGCAACCGTTTCTGGGCTGGGCTGGGCTGGGCTGGGCTGGAGTGTATTTTGCACCATGGGGTATCGACAGTGTCAGCTGTGATTTGGAGGGCTGTCACTCCAGGGTAATGGCGGGCCTGTGTCCTACTTGGGGGAAGCCGAGTGATGCTTTGTCAGAGCCAAGTCCATGCTACTGTTTCTCTGTAAATGGCCAGTGCATGTCACAGCAGCTCCTGCATTGAGCGCCTGCCCCTTGGTGGTCAATGAGCATCAGAGCAGCCAGTTGGATGGGTGGAGGGACACTTAGCATATTAGCCTTTTATACATACACACACACACACACATATACATATACTAGAGGCCCGATGCACAAAATTTGTGCAAGGGGCTTGGCCCTCACAGCCATGGCTGTCTCGGCCCTTGCAGCCCTGGCTTTGTCCAGAAGGTCATCCAGATGGTCATCTGGAAGGATGTCTGGATGTCGTTGGCCTGTTTCATCTAATTAGCATATTAGCTCTTTATTATATAGGATAGATGAGGGCAATGCTAACTTCAGTCTTTAAATATGGTAATTTGCATGTGACAAAACATAGATGGAAGCATTCTATAAGAGTAGTGTGTGATCTTGAAAATAAAACTATACACTTTCTAATCCTACCCTGTGAGTGTGTGCTAGATTCAGTGGCTGATTTCTAATAACAATATAGCAGAGCTGAGGGCATATCCCTTTTGAGATTGTTACAAGAAGTCTGCAGTTTTCATCTTGGGTGTCTTTCCCTTTCTTCCTTCTTCCCCCTTAGATCAATCATTCTTAGAGAAGTCAGTTACTGCCTTACAGAGAAGCCGATCCATGTGTTGAAGAGCTAGGAACCTAAATCCAATACCAGGGAGGAACCGTAATCCACAGACAACTATGTGTGAGCTTCAGAGTGGAATTCCCAGTCCTAACTAAGCCTCAGGGTGAATGCAGGCAACTGAGCTGTTGTGTGAGGTCCAGAGTACAAACCGCACAGATAAGCCACTTCTAGATTCCAAATCTTCAGAAATTGTATGAGAAAATAAATAAAGATTTAAGCCATGAAGTTTGGCGAAAACTGATGCAGGTAGAAAAATATAGAATTTGTTAATATAACTTTGGATGCTCAAGTGCTATGGCATATGTCATTTTAACTTTTAGACTTCGTTTCCCATTCTCAAAAACAAGTCTTGTTTATCTATATCTTGCAGAGTAATTCTGATATTTAAATCTTCTCAAGTATCTCATATTTTGTATCAAACAAATGGGCCTGTAAAAAGAAATCAATAGCCCTAGCCGATTTGGTTCACTAGATAGAGCGTAGGCCTGGGGACTGAAGGGTCCCAGGTTTGATTCAGGTCAAGGGCATGTACCTTGGTTGCAAGCACAACCCCAGGAGGGGGTGTGCAGGAGGCAGCTAATCGATGCTTCTCTGTCATTGATGTTTTTAAATCTCTAACCCTCTCAATTTCTCTCTGTAAAAAATCAATAAAATATATTTTTAAAAAAGAAATCAATAAGTGGTATCTTATCTAATAAACAAGTAAAATGCAAATTGACCATACCTCCACTACACCCCAAGCCACACACCAGCCACACCCACCAGCCAATCAGAGTGAGTATGCAAATTAACCCAACCAAGATGGCTATGGCCACAGAGAAGCAGGAGAGAGACTTGGGTTGCCCTTGGCAATGGAGGAAGCCAAGCTTTCCACAAAGCCTGGTAGGCCCAGGCCTCCAGGTAAGGCAGCAAAGTTTCAATGATGCACAGTAGAAGGCTTGGCTCCACTCCAGACTACAAAGTTTCAATTGTAGAAGATAAATAAATCCCAGATACCAGGACCTCCCCTTGGTTCACCAGTCATGTTGAGCCTGCAAAACACTATAGTCCCTTCGCCCAGGCCACACCATGCCCCAAGGGAACACACAATCTGATCCAGGACACCATTCAGGACAAACCAACTGGCCCCCACCCATGCACCAGGCCTCTATCCTATCTAATAAAAGAGTAATAATATGCAGATTGACCATCACTCCAACACATAAGATGTGGTCACAAGATCCTGCACCTATGTGGACACAATGGCCAACAGGAGAGGGCAGTTGGCATGGACCAGGCCTGCAGGGAAGGGCAGTTGCAGGGGGAGAGGGGGACCCAGGCCTGCAGGGGAAGGCAGTTAGGAGTGATGAGACCAACAGGGGAGGGCATTTAGCGGCAGACAGGCTGGCAGGGGAGCAGTTAAGCATTAATCAGGTTGTCAGAGTGGTAAGGGGGTGATCAGGCTGGCAGGCAGAAACAGTTAGGGGCAATCAGGAAGGCAGGCAGGTGAACAGTTGGGAGCCAGTAGTCCTGGATTGTGAGAGGGATGTCTGACTGCCCATTTAGGCCCGATCCTCTGTGGATATTAGTTCTTTGTTATATAGGATATAAAAGGGTAGTCACACATCCCTTTGGGGTCCCAGATTGGAGAGGGAGCTGGCTGGGCTGAAGGACATCCCACCCACCCCCATGCACGAATTTTGTGCATCAGGCCTCTAGTATATTATAATTTGATATATATTATGGAGTGGTATATATTATGATTTATTGAGTACTAGAGGCATGGTTCACAGAATCATGCACCAGTGGGGTCTCTCAGCCTGACCCCATGAAGGATGTCAGATTGTTGGTTTCAGCCCATTTGCACAGGCCAGGTAGAGAGTGACCCACCAGTGCATGAATCTGTGCACTGGGCCTCTATTATACATATAAGATATTTGGTTAACCTCATCCCCCCTACCCTCTTTCCTCAGTATGTTCCATGTTTCCATGCCTGTGTGTTGAGTGTCTGCCCACTATTGTTGAGCGCACATCATAGCCACTGGCTGAATAGTCATTTGGGTGGTTGCTTAGGCTTTTGTATATATATACGGTGGTACCTCGAGATACGAGTTTAATTCGTTCTGTAACCTTGAGGTGTGGGAAACTATGAGACACTCGAGTCGCTTTAAACTGGTGGGTCGTGTGCTGCCAGCCGTTCCACGCGATTATTCCTATCTCAAATGTTGCTTGTATTTCAAAGCAAAAATTGCTCGCTTGACGGCTCGTATCTCAAAAATCTTGTATGTTAGGGCACTTGTATCTCGAGGTACCACTGTATGTATGTGTGTGTGTGTGTGTGTGTGTGTGTGTGTGTGTAATTTCAAATATTATATTTTTTGTCAAACTATTCAAAACAGAAGAATAAAAATAGTTAAAATAATTCCATGATAGCTCGACCTAACAGTGTTTTCTAACCAGGTTGGCCTGGATAATCTTCATATATATTCCAAAACTGTAAAAAAATTAGATAAAATAAAAAAGAACTATAATACCACCACAAAATATAAACTATCTCAATATCATAAGAAAGGATTAGACATTGTTAAGTTGACAATTAAAAGGAAAAGTGTCATCTTAACATTTTTAGCTTCAGGATTTCTAATAGCAGAGGGGTTAGAACTTTGTTTTCGTAGGTGATTGACCTTACCACTAGGAAAAGCACTCTCTCTCTTCTCCTTTCAAAACAATTCTATGAAGAAAGTGCATTTTGTTATCTTCTAGATTGTAAGTGGTTTTGAAAAGGTAGGTGTAAAAAGAGTTAAGTGTCTCATTATAAACAGAGCAACATATACCTAGTAATACTATTTTGACAGATAACACTCAACATAACAACACATTAGGAAAATGTTTAAAGATGTAATCATGAGCTTCAGCTCTCATTCTAGTTTTTCCGTAATGTAAGCAAAGTTGATTTTGTTTTGTTGTTTAATTTTCCTAAGGACTGTGCATTAAATCAGATGAAAAGAGGTGCACAAAATTTAGACATGTATCTGAAGAAGATTCTGCTTATCTCTAAGAGAGAAACAATGCCCCCATTCCTCCCACTACTTCAGAGGATACAGCGAGTTTCTTCCAGGTGAATGCTCACCAAAACAGGCTGTGCTCTAGGAAATTATAAGCTTCCTAACAATCTCTTTGTCATTTGCTGATATGACAGCTGCGTTGCATGATACTTGCCTCCTTTATGGGCAAATTTAATAGCTCTATTTTATAAGAGGATGTATCCCAAAAAGGACATAATCTAATAGCATATACAAAAGCGAGGGGTTTATACTTGTGACCACAAGTTGTCAGAACTTGTTAGCATTGGGAATCTGGGGAAGCACTTGAGAATATAACATAAATATATACTGTGGACTTTTGAGCAACAAACAGGCAGGTCCACTCATAGACTTTTTTTTTCAATAAATATTTGTACTTTTTAAAAACATATATATTTTATTGTTTTTTTACAGAGAGGAAGGGAGAGGGATAGAGAGTTAGAAACATTGATCAGCTGCCACCTGCACAACCCCTACTGAGGATGTGCCCACAACCAAGGTACATGCCCTTCACAAGAATTAAAACTGGGACCATTCAGTCTGCAGGCCAATGCTCTATCTACTGAGCCAAACCAGTCAGGGCTGTACTTATCTATTTATTTATTTTTTTTAGTCAAGGTTGGGAGTCCACAGATACAGAAGAATGACTATATGCATTGATATATGCAATCGATAATAATAAAATTATAATAATCTAATTAGGTTGGATGACCCTCTAGACGTCCTTCTGTCCTTCCTGACAAACCTGGGGCTGTTGAGGGAAGCCTGGGTCCTAGGAGCCTGCCCGCAGCCACAGGGAAATCTGGGTTCCAGGTGCCAGAGGGAAGACAGTGCCAGCAGCCAGGGGAAAGAAGGCCTAATCTTGCATAATTTTTGTGCACCAAGCCTCAAGTCTATATTTATAAAAGGCTAATATGCAAAATGTTCCCGCAGGAGTTTTACTGGGAGACCAGGAGTTCTATCTCTTGCTATATGAGCGCAGACCACCAGGGGGCAGATGGAATGAAGGAAAGTCCGAGTTGTCAGTTGGAAGGCTCCAATCTGCCTTGATCACCAGCCAGACCTAGGGACCCAACCCATGCACTTGGCCTCTAGTTTTATATAAAGGACTTAATCATCTACATATATTGGCATCCACAGAAGTCCTGGAACTAATCTCCCAGAGATTCTGAGAAACAACTTAACTTTTTGGGGAATGAAGTATTTTATATGGATTTTTCAACTGTATGGAAGTGCAGGGATGTCAGTGCCCTTAAATTCTTTGTTATTCAAGGACCAAGTGAATATAGAAAAATATTACCAGAGGAAAAAAACACACATATTTTCACATGCATATTTGTATAATATGATACAACCTCAGCTGTGTAAATTAGCTAGAAACATATGCTTAGTTAAATGAGTACTGCCTTTGCCTTTTGCTTTTGTCATCTCAAAAGTAAGTGTTGGATTTACAATCTTTAAATATCTTCTTATGATAAATTATGTTGTATAGTGATATGGATTTAATTTGATTATGATGTAGCTATGATATGTATTAGTTTCCTGAACTTATAAAAATGTAAAATATAATGGCAATTGTGGATCTGTTTTCCTGAAAAATATAGATATGCAAAAATGATCACAAACAGAATGCCATCTAATAAAAGGTAATATGCAAATTAACCATCACTCTGGTACACCTACAAGCCACACCCACCAGTCAATCAGGAGCAAGTATGCAAATTAACCCAATCAAGATGGCTGCGGCCACGGAGCAAGCAGAGGCTTGGATTTCCCTGTCAATGGAGGAAGCCAAGCTTTCCACATACTCTGGTGGGCCCAGGCTTCCACTCAAGACCACAGAGTTTCAATTATAGAAGATAAATAAATCCTCACAAAAATGGAGCGAGCCTTAGAGCTAGAGAGAGCAGAAGCCTTGGATTGCCCCTGGCAATGGAGGAAGCCAAGTTCCTATATCCCTCGCCTACCTTGGCCTCTGCTACAAAGTTTCAATTGTAGAAGATAAATAAATCCCAACAAAGATGGCTGCAGCCATGGAGCAAGCAGGAGGCTTGATTCTGCTCAAGGCTACAAAGTTTCAATTGTAGAAGATAAATAAATCCCAGATACAAGGGTTTCCACTTAGATTGCTGGGGGGCATAGCTAGACTACAAACCACCACAGGTCTCTTGCCCAGGCCACCCCACAACCAAAGGGAACCCCCACCGGGATCTAGGACACCTTTCAGGGCAAACCAGCTGGCCCCCATCCATGCACCAGGCCTCTATCCTAGCTAATAAAGAGTAATATACAAATTGACCATCATTTTAACACACAAGATGGCTGTCCCCATGGGGTCAAAGATCCTGACCCCATGTGGACACAAGGTGGCTGCCACAAAATGGCCAGTAGGGGAGGGCATTTGAGAGGGATCAGACTTGCCAGGGAGGGCAGTTGTGTGTGATCAAGCCAGCAGGGGAGGGCAGTTAGGAGTGACCAGGCCAGCACAGGAGGGAAGTTTGGGGTGACTGGGCCTGCAGGGAAGGGCAGTTGCGGTCAGCAGACAAGGGCCGTTAGGGGTGACCAAGCATGCAGGGGAGGGCGGTTAGGGGCAAACAGGCTGGCAGGAGAGCAGTTAGGTATCAATGAGATCAGAAAGGGAGTGATTAGGGTGTGATCAGGCTGGCAGGCAGAAGCAGTTAGGGGCAATCAGCAAGGCAGGCAGGCAAGCAGTTGGGAGCCAGCATTCCTGAATTGTGAGAGGGATGTCACACTGTCCGTTTAGGCCCGATCCAGGCTGAGGGACACACATCCTCATGCATGCATTTTGTGCACCGGGCCTCTGGTATAGTCAAAAAAGCAAGAGTGAAAGACAACCATAGGATTTATGAAGCCCTTGTAACTTCCAATGGGTTCTTGCCAAGAGACGCTTTCTCCATACTGATAAAGTAGCTCAATTTACATTATCAAAGAGGGAGCTTCTGAAATGTGGTGCTGAAGAAAGGGAGAGTCTGTGAACAATTAGAGATGTGTAACAGAAAGATGAAGTTCAAGTGTTCCCATTTTAAAGTTGGAAACTGCTTCTCAAAGAAGAGCTGGGTAAATAATGGCCAGGTTCTATAATAATACTGGTGTTACATTTTAATTACATTTTGATTTAGATAGAATCGTTCAGGTTAGCTTTGTGTCCCAATCACATTCATCACGCAGGCTTTATGGGGACATAGGTTTCAAATTCTAACAGTGGCTTACAAATGAACTGGCAGGGTACAAGCTATTTGCAATTTGGGAATGACTACCAATTCTTTATTTTTAATAATATTTCATTAAAAATACTAGAAAGGAAAAAGTAATTAGTTAAAATATATTCATACCCATAGTATATACTGATTTTTAACCCTTTAGAAAAGTCTAGCAGATGATGGAAAGTGTGAGTTGGGGGAGCTTTATACAGACCAATTAGGTCTCAGGTTATAAAAAGAGCTGCATTAAAATCAACAGTACTTATGAATTATTAAAAACAAAGACTGGCAGAGAATCCAGAAAGAAATAGAAAAATAGCAGTTAGATTAGTATAATGTTTATTACAATTGATGTTATTTTTACAAAATTTCTTTTTGGGAAAATATAGATGTAAGGCCTAAGACTAGTGATCCTTAATAACACCACTTTTAATTTTTTAAAAGATTATTTGGCTTTAGATCGTGGGAACTCAATGTAATATAAAGATCATGTATCATAGAAATATATATTTGAAATATATAATCTCATTAAGCAATGTCACTCCAATAAATCTAATAAAAATTACATTATGAATTGAGTACACTTACTTATAAGAATTAACAAACACTATTTTCTTCTTTTAGCCATTAACATACTCCACAACAATGTGTGTTTTCAGAAATTAAACTTCACTATAATAGTCCCTAAACACAGTAGGGAAAAAACACTTCATTAATTAATGAACAGAAAACCATCTCAGAAATGAACACTCTATGTCAGTAGTTTTTATATTTATAAAAATACTTAAAAATAATGAAATTTTGTAAAAATTATGTGACAGCAGAGATTTCATAGGATTAATGTAATCCATATGTATTGACTATAATTTCCTAATAGCTAAAAAAAAAAAACTTCAAATAAACATTGTCTACCATTGATCTTTCCCATTAAGTTGAAATGTGCAATACCTGTTTAAAGTTTCATGCAAAATACCTAATGGAAATGTGCAACTTATTAAATTGTATATATCTATATCTGTGTCATTGCAACTTTTAATCCTAGACTTCTTTTTATTGTAAATTTAGTATTGCACTACCCACAATATCCAAGATTCTAAGACTGTGAACCATAGAGTGCTGATTTTTACTCAAACTCATTTGAAGAAGCATATTCAGAAAAGCATGGATACTATGTAAAATAGAAAATAAGGTAAACTCTTCATTGTTCTAATATCAATTATAGAAGACTGAATGCTTGAAAATATATTATTATATCCATGATTGAACTAAGGAATGACAAATAAACCAATAACCAATCAATATAATTAATAATCATCTGCCCAGTCTGTCTGTCTTTCTATCTGTGCTATCATATATATCAGATGTCAGAGGTTGGTAACTAAAACACAGTAATAGATAACTTTATGGATAAAGGTTATGAGAAATATTTAGTGACTCATGATAAAATTACAGTGGTTTGTCTATCGGAAGATGCCTACAATTCAAAAAGAACATAATAATTGCTCAAAATTGTCAACAATTTCAAAAGAAAGATTTTTATTCTATGTTTGCTTTCAGCTCTTACAAATACCCTTAATAGACTCTTACAAAACCATTGTAGCAAGATATCTTCAATTAAGAAAATCTATAGTTATGTATGTATGTTTGAGAAAGACTGCCCGATACAACCCACTTTTATAGATTGACAGACAATATATTTTTATTTGGTTGGAAATATAACAATATAAATATTTAAATAACTATATAAAGCTAAAGAAATTATGATAGACATATTTTATATACTTTTCCCTCCTATAATTTCTGATCTTTCTTTTGTGTGTCTTTACCAAAAAAACTGATCTAAAAAACTAGAAACAACATATTTACAAAATTAATCAGTATAAAATTATATAATTGTACTCTGCCTCACTTAATTTGCTTAGATAATTTGCCAAGTTAAGGATTTTATTACTTTCTTGAACTATCATATTTTTAACCAATTACTCATTCAATTTTCAGGAGCAATTTGTGAAATTTCTGACTCAAAATAAAATAACATCTTATAATTAGCAACCTGATATGTAAGCTTTAAAGTCTTTAATTGCAGATAAAGAAGCACTAATCATACTAATATATAATTTCCTTTAATATTTCTCAATAATGTATCCCAGCAAAAATGAAAGGCTAGTCTCTGCTTTGCTTTCTCTTCAAGTTGGTAAGGAAATAAAAATCTTGTCTTAGAAAGCCTACTTACTATCTGTCAGAAATACCTAATCATTCATTTAACATTTTTTTTTGGATGGGGAAAAAAGGCCAACTGAACTAATATGATTAAATATCCAATATTAAAGGGAATCCAACTACTCATGTGTTTCAAAGCAAGGTTGTTTTGATGAGATCCAATATTGATATACATGGAAACTTTAATCTCATTTGGTTAAAAATGTTATTTTTTATGTTATGCATATCTAGCACAATCCTAGCCTAAAATTATAGATGTACAATGAGAGTCAGGAGACAAAATTATATCTATTATCTACACTCATAAAAGAGAAATATGCAAATTGACCATACTTCTGTGATGCCCATCATCCAACCAGGAGTGAGCATACAAATTAATCCAACAAAGATGGCAGGTTAATTTGCATACACAGGCATAGAGCGGCCAGGCCTGGTGGGACACCTGCTATGAGGGGAGGGCAAGGGTCAGAGGGAGCTACAGGGGTGGTGCTCTGCAGGGATAGAGGACTTGCAGGCCCCCTGGGCAGCTGGGAGTGAAGCCAGTGGGAGGAAGGCCTATTCTTGCATGAATCTTCATGTACTGGGCCGCTAGTAACCAATCACTACATATAAAGAAAAATATAACTATACTTGACTCTAAGATAATTAAAAATAAAATTAATATTTGCTACCGTAAAATTTTATTCTTCTAAAAGAATTTGTGTAATTTTACAAACGGCTTTCTGACTGTTGGAGGGTATTGAAAAGTTAAAACAAAAATTCTAGAATTTATTCCCATCTTTCCAGGTTGTTGAAAGCCCTTCCTGAGAGTGCTGTAAATGCCCAAATCATTGTCCAGTCCCATGACCAACGTGCATCTCTGTTGACATTTCCAATTCTTCTAAGTAAGCAGTAGTATAAGGACTGTTGTTTACAGTGGTAAATTATATTTTCTCAGGTATGAAGGCTAACACAAAATCTAATAATTAAATCTGCTTGCTAGAGAGCTGGTTTCCCTAAACGCCAAATGGAATAAAAAGATTCATGTCTGGTCATTAGGTTGAGCAGATTCAGTTGGTCAGACTTAGATCCACAGCCTGGCTTAGCTGCCTATTAACTCCATGTTGTTATTTTGGGCATTCTCCTCACCTCAGAAACACCCGCTTTATTGACCACAAAATGAGAATCTTGGTGGTGCAGGGAAGAGAAATGTGTGTTTGCTACATTTATTGTGAAAATACAACACACGATGACATCTATCCTAGTGAACTGGAACCTAAATTAGCTAGCAACTTCACAAGCTTTTCTTAATGTGTCTCAGCCACGGAAATAACAATAACTCTGCAGAGTGGATGCGGAGTTAAATGAAACGATGCAAGTAAAGTGGTTTCCTACATTTCCGTTCAGTTGGAACTCATTGGTGAAAGTTATTATTATTGTAATGATTACTATTGCATTAGAAATCTGATGCCAAAGATACCCAGTAGGCGAAATGGAAAAAAAAACAACAACACATGCGAATATCTGCATGTGGTTATTATTTTGCATTATCATTTACTTCAAGTTTGTAGGAAATATTACAATTAAGAAATAAACCTATTCGGTGTGTGTTTTGAATTTTCCTTCACTTAAATGATCATGGTAACAGGAGAGGAACACCATTTCCAAATATTCTCACTCTATACAACTCCTAGCAGATACACATGTCCTCTCCCCAAATATCATGTGACAGTAAATATATAAGGGACTCAATAATCTAAATAAAATAAGTATGGTAAGAGAATCCCGGTGCCTGCTTTTGTTTTTCTTTCAGGAATAATTACCACACTTTAAAACTCAAAATGTGTGTGCTGAATGGTATGCCATTTCTTTCTTCTCTTTCCTACAGAGACGGACTTTGGTTCTGTCTGTGCTTTCGTCCTTGCTGTGGCAATCATCCTGAAGGGGTCCATTAAGTAGATTTTTCTCTTCAGCTAATGTATCAGTTAACCTCCGAATTGTGGATAGTTTATTTTCTTCTGAGAAAATAAATCAGTCCCAATAACTGTGGCCAAAATGGGATATAATAAGGAGGAAATGGAAAAAAGTGCTGCTTGCAAATTGGTATTATTTACATTTATTGAGGAAGTACAATATATTATGAAATATAGCCTAATGAACTGGAACCCAAGTTAGTCGGCCACACCACAATCATTCTTTTAAAGTAGCCCAGCTACTTAAATAAAAACAACTCTATACAGGTTTAGATTCCTCCAGAGTGCAAACAAGCATAATTTCCTTAAGGCGTAGCTGCAGCAGCTTGTGCTGCATTAATCTCTAGTATTATGAACTGAATTTGTGGGGATTTATTTGCTTTTCCTGTCTGCAGAATTTGTCCATCACAGTTGCGTTCATATATAAATCCAGTTATTATGGCTTCACAAATGGATCTGGTCAAAGATATTTCTAGGCAATCAATCAATACTCCTTTACTTATATTAATAATTAATAAACTTTATAGGCACGCTGAGATGGAAACTTGGAGACAAAGAATATACTCTAAGAATTCTACTTCAAAAGTCGCGTAAAAATACAAGCATATCTAAGGCAGTACTCGCTAGACTCATCCAGTCAGAAGTATTTAAGGAGGGCCCACTATGTGTCCCAGGAAATGGAGGTAAAAGGTAAGGCAACTACCAACTAGAAAAATACTCTATTCTTTTGGATCTTAGGCTCTGTGTGGGGGTGAAGATAGATCTCAAGGCAATAACCAGGTAAACAGTTATCATTTTAAAATATTTCAAATGTGGGGAAGAAATATCTACTAACACCTATAAAGGGGGATTTACCCATCTATAGCAGAAGTGACAGCTGAGCTGATGTTTTAAAGATAAGGGGGGTGAGGGTATGAGTGGAGGGTAGGGGGGCATTGGGGCGATAAGGACACATATGTAATACTTTAATCGATATAGAAAAAAACATTTTTTTAAAAAGATGAGTTGGTACTTACCAAGTAAACAGATTAGAAGAAGGGAGAAAATTCCAGGCAGAGAATAGAGCATTTTCTTTTCCTTTTTAATATATTTTATTGATTTTTTTACAGAGAGGAAGGGAGAGGGATAGAGAGTTAGAAACATCGATGAGAGAGAAACATTGACCAGCTGTCTTCTGTTCACCTCCCACTGGGGATGTGCCCACAACCAAGGTACAAGTCCTTGACCTTTCATTCCACAAGCTGACGCTATATCCACTGAGCCAAACCGGTTAGGTTAGGGCGAGAGCAGAGCATTTTCAAATGTCTGCAAGTATTAAGGAACTGAACAAGAAAAAAAGACTATTGTGTCTGCCTCTGGATAGAACAAAAGATTGGCAGGCGGGGAAATCAGGTGTGAACAGAAGCCGAGATCTAAGTGAGTGGCAGCTCCAGGCAATCTTCTAGGTTAGGTTCAGGTTATGCTCATACAATAAGAAGCCATGGAAACTTACTGGTATCTCAGTGTCATGATTAGATTCACATTCTAATTAAAACACCTGTTTTCTTGTAGCAAGGGGGTGGGGAGGAATGAGTCTAGATAAATAGGATAGGGATATAAAAAAGAATGCTGATGGTGAAGATGGAGAGAAGGGGTCGGTTCCCAGAGAACATTAGACAATAAGATCTCTCCTAGACTGAATGTTTGCGTGCCCCCCAAATTTATATATTGAAGCATGAACTTCTAATATGATAATATTTAGAAGACCTTTGGGAGATAATGAGGACCTTGGAGAGATCATAAGGATGGGGCCCCCGCAATGAGATTAGTCTGCTTATAAATAAAAAGGAATATCAGTGCTCACTCTAGGGGCCACGTGAAGACCCTTACGGTGGCCGTCCCAGTCTTCAGAACTGTGAGAAATAAATGTCTGTACTGGAAGCCACCTAGCCTATAATATTTTGTTACAGCAATGAACTGATTAAACAATGCCATAGAAGAAATAAAACTGAATATAGTAGTAGGTGTGAGTTGCTGAGGGATATATATATATATTTTTTGGATAAATGGCTTGAGCAATGAAAACCATAGAGAAAAGAAGCCATGGGACAACCTCCATTGAGGTTGGTGGCTGAGGGGTGACACACCCATTCAGATGTGGTGGCACCTGAGCTGCCTTTGCCATTTTAAGATGTGGTGCCAGCTAAGCAGCCAGCGGCTCTGGAAAATGAGAGAATGTATCTGGGTTACAGATACTCTTTGGGAGTCATCCCTTCGAGATGATATTAAAGGCATGAGATGGAGGATTGTCTATTAACAACCTACAGCATTAAAAGGCTTTGCGAATCAAAGCTGATGAAAAGAGCTGCCTCAGAGGCAGAGGCAGAGGAGGAGGTGTATCCAATGACTTTTCACTGGAAATGCTCATGAATAAGGCAGACAAATCAGGGCCTGGGCCCCTAAGAGATTAAGGGAGATGAAAGCTGTGAGAAGCCATGGATTTAGTCACCTGGAGAACGTGGCCACCTTTTGCGGAATCATTATCGTGTAGCAATGAGGGCCACATACGAGGTTGGGAATAGTGTTGCACTTAGAGAATAAAATCAGTTTTCTCAGGGAAACTAATTTTAGAGATCATCTCTTCGTCTCTTCGTGTCCACACTTCTCTGCCTCCCAGAAACGGTCCACTTGTGAGTAAGGAACGATGAGTTGAATGAGTTTGCTAACAACCTAGTCTGTGTTGTGAATTCACGCTGTGGGAAGGAGAGTGTATGCCTGGAAGAACGAGGAAAAACTGCATAGTTACAGAGATGAGTTGGAGCTTCGCCAGAGAATGAATGGCACGACGTAAAATGCCATGGGTCAGAGGGAATGCTGGAAGTGCTCAGTGTCATATGTCCAAGTGGAGTGGAAGTTTCTATCAGAGAGAAGATGCTGAGCCAAGAGGATACCCCAAAGGGAAGACTGGGCCCTCAGCCTGAGAAAATGCTGCATCTCAATGATTCTCAGGAAGCTTGAGAGCCAGACGTTTCCTAGAGATAGTGAGCCACCTGTGAAACATCTGGTCAGGAAAGTGGTAGGAAGAATATGAGTATTTTTAAAGAAAATTAGTTCCTTTGTCACTGTGGGAAGATCAAGTAAAAAAGACAGAAGGGGTAGTCATATTTTAAAAGCAGAATTTGGTGCATTAAGTATATACAAGACTATATTTTGTACTAGAAAAAAAATGGGCTGTCATCATGTTAGCCTTATTATAAGAGTATCTAAATGAATAATTTAAGTCAGATAATAAAGAACATACAATGCTTGCCATACTCCTTCTCCCGTGAAATTTCTGATTCTAGAAAGAGAAAACATACTAATATATCAACTGAAATCATAGTTATTCCTAAGCTTTTTAGAAGGGCCAAGAGAGAAAGAGACAGAGTGAGAAATATTAAACTTGTAAGAGGAAAAAATTAGAAAGAGACTTATATTGAAAAGGCAAATGAATTCTAGATTCTGAATTTTCACTGACCTTAACTTTGCCTAGATATTTGGTCAGTAACATAAATAATTTTTTTTTCTTTTATGGTTTCAAAGTGGGACTAAAATTAGAGAACTGGTATACAGTGGTACCTCGAGATACGAGTGCCCTAACATACAAGATTTTTGAGATATGAGCTGTCGAATGAGCAATTTTTGCTTTGAAAAGCGAGCAACATTTGAGATAGGAGTAATCGTGCGGATCTGCCGGCTACACAGGACCCACCAGTTTACCGTGACTTGAGCATCTCATAGTTTCCCACACCTCAAGGTTATGGAATGAATTAAACTCATATCTCGAGGTACCACTGTATGTCCATGGTAGTGCAAGAAGCTATGAGGATGTGATGACTATGTGCCTGTAAGATCACAAACTGACCCTTCAGAAGCATCCTATATAATAAAAACCTAATATGCAAATTGTTCAACCTGGAGTTCAACAGCCCACTATGACATGCACTGACCATCAGAGGGCAGCATGGAACATGGCATGCATTGGAAATGCAGCACTAATAGTGGGCAGCACTGGAGGTGCTGCCAGCCCCAATGACCCTGAGGAGAGCGGGCCACCAGTGGGATGGTGAGTGGGCGATGCCAGGCCCAGGCGGGTGTGAGCAGGGGCCCGATTACTTCGCAGATGGTGACCAGCAGTGGCAGTGGCAGGCCCAGCCCCAATCGATTGCCCCATAGGCAGGATGGTGGAGCAAGGGAGGGGGCGGTGCCAGACCATGGCAGGGTGCCAGGCAGGGCTGCAGGGCTGCAAGGCTGGGAGCCTGAACTGGGGCCTGATCCCCACAGTTCACCCTGAGGGACCCCACCCATGAACAAATGTGTGCACCAGGCCTCTAGTTTATACATAATTAGTTTAAACATGATGTCCCATCTTAAAAAAAAAAGGGGGGGGGGAGAAATGTTATGATACATTTTTTTTTATGTTAGAAACAAAATCCAATAGTATCCTGCAGTGCAAAAAAAAAAATAATAATAATACCATGAACTCCAGTATCTTTTACTACAGGAAAATAGAAAATCATTCCATCATACCAGTTTTACAGCAATGTAAAATATCTGGGTCCAAATCAATTATATAAAGGCATAGATTCTACCCAGTCTTGTAAGCCCCTTCTCCCCCCACCCCATGTTCCCTGTCAGAACATGCAGTTAGCAAGACATTGATAGGTTAAGAAATCAAACACTTGCTTATTTTAATATCTGGATATATCCATCCTCCACCTGACTATATATCAACACACATGCTAGTAAATATTTTAGCGTTTTGTGTGTGATTGCTGTTGACAAGAGTGGTTACAGATGTGAATGGATACCTAGTAAGACAAAAGAGGATGTAAAAAAATAAAAACCTAGCAACTTTGGTGAACTTGGGTATTTTTATACACATGATTTCAAGAGAACTTGCTGCTAAGAATTTATGTTTCTTACAGGCGAAGCCAAGGATAGGGTAGTGCAACATGCACATGTTAACAAGATGGTACTCTCCCCAGAAGCTCTTTTTCATTCCATCAAAATAGTACGCACATTAGTAATCAGTGCAATCCTCATTTCCTAAAAGTGTTCCCGAACTATTTGGAGGAAATGTGTCAGCTGTATGACATATGTCAAATATATATGCCTACATTTTAACTTTATTTTGCTCTATCCACAATACCATTTTCCCCCAGTTTACATAACTGCTCAGGATGACATCCGACAGTTTTCATTTCCTGTTATAAGTATTCACAAATTATCTGTGAATTTAAAAAACACGTTGGCATACAGTGATCAGAATTTGATTTTTTATGTGATTTAAAAATGGGAAATGTTTTGTATCTAATATACCACATTTTCCGTCATATAAGACTACTGGGCATTAAGACGACTCCCAACTTTTCTAGTTAAAATATAGAGTTTGGGATATACTCCTCGCCCTATAAGATAACACCGGGCGTACAAGACGACCCCCGGCTTTTGAGAAGATTTTCCTGGGTTAAAAAGTCGTCTAGTACGCTGGAAAATAAGGTATTCAGGCCTTTTTATTCTTCCAAATTTCTCATTGGAGGGATAGCAGTGAGGTTTTAAATACCATTATTTGCGTGTTCTTTTAGACTCTCGGTTCTTATGATTTAAACTAATTTAAGCAGCTGAAGGGCTCAGCCTGCCAGCTGTGAGCTAGTTTAGAATACTAGGAAAGACTTTAGGTTAAGATTGTAAAAGCCTGGTTTTACATCCTGAGACTTGGCTAATGTCTCTGAGGTGCAATGTCTTCTTCTATATAAAGGCAGCAAGACATATTCATTCAGCGTACCTCATATGAGTCAACAAGAACTAATGGATGCTGATGCACATTAATACACATCATACTAAGCCAAGACCTTATACGGCAAGCTCTTTGAAAGAAGAGCACTACATTATTTATTGTCGCATTTCCTCCAAACTTGAAAGAGTATACATGTTGATACTCTAATGATGTATGCTAACTATGCTTTACGCAATAGGGAGGAGGAGGATGGCAAAAAATCCATTTGTATTATTTAATTTTTGATGCAACTCAACAAATTTGGATAAAGCCTTTATATAGGCAAGTACCAATAGGTGTTAATCCTTAGATAGTGAAAGTGAGAAGAGGGATGTGGAAGAAAACAACAGTAAGGGAAATCCTGTCTCCAGAAGCTCATAATTCTATAGGGAAGTGAGCAGTATTGCGATTCATCAAATGCTATCTGCCTAAACGTGTTAGTATCCTTTTATTAAATAGGGAGAAGTTTATGTACTTATAAAAACTTGCACATTTATTAGGGCACAGATATACTGTCAAAATATGTCAATGTCAACCTAAATTTCTTATTAAAATGGGATGATTTTGGAAAATGAATACTTTCAATATGAAAGTTTAACTATAGAAAGTTTATACACTCTAAGATAATATGAATCCACATTAAAAAATAATTTAGTACCTACTGATTTTATTTTATTGCACTCATCATCTTAATTCTCATACATGAGAAATAAGGCTTTCAAATTTGGGCAACATACAATATGCCTTAATAATTTCTCTGGCCAAAACCAGTTTGGCTCAGTGGATAGAGCAGCAGCTTGTGGACTGAAAGGTCCTAGGTTCAATTCCAGTCAAAAGCATGTACCTTGGTTTTGGGCACATCCCCGGTGGGAGGTGTGCAGGAGATGGCTGATCTACATTTCTCCCTCATCAATGTTTCTCTCTATCCCTCTCCCTTCCTCAATAAAATATATTTAAAAAAAACAATTTCTCTCATAATCCATCATGATATGTGCTTAGGTGTTGCTCTAATGTATCAAGACTCATAGACATAGATTATATATATGTATGTATATATATATATATATATACATATACATATATATATATGTATATGTATATATATATATATGTATGTGTGTGTATATATATATATATATATATATATTGCAATAATAGCTGCACTATCCATGTCTTCCATCAAAAATCAACTATAAAATATTATAGTAGAAAAATCTTATACTAGTAAATAAATAAGGTGAGATGTTTTAATATTTTGTACAACTATTTTATCAAAATTAGAATATTCCTTGAAAAAATATAAAGAGACCTCAAAATCTTCATGTAATTAAAGTTAAAATGGAGGTTTTTCAGGTGGTGGACTAGTTATTGTATTTAAATTTTTACAGATGTCAAATGTTTTCATGGAAGAAAGAATATTCATTTCTATTTTGAATATCTGATTGAAGTTCTTATCTAATGTGAGCAAAAATTGGTGGTATGAATACAAAGATGAGGATATAATTAAAAAGTATGGATTACAAAGGCTTTCTGGGTTCTGTTTTCTGTTCACAAATAAATACCAAAAAAAAGTGAAGAAGAAATAGGCCTATAAAAACGGGTATTAAACATTTGTATGCTGATTCTCTTCCTTCTTACATTACAATGGAAATAGTCATTTCTATACTACTAGAGGCCCAGTGCATGAAATTCATACATAGGGATGGGTGTGTCCCTCAGTCCAGCTTGCACCCTGTCCAATTTGGGACCCCTTGAGGGATGTCCAACTGCCCTACTAGGATCAGTCCCTCTCACAATCCAGGACTCCTGGCTCCCAACTGCTCACCTGCCTGCCTTCCTGATTGCCCCTAACTGTTTTTGCCTGCCAGTCTGATCACCTGCTAACCACTCCCTGCCAGCCTGATTGATCCTGAACCACTCCCCTGCCAGCTTAATTGATGCCTAACTGCTCCCCTGCCAGCCTGTTTGCCTCTAATTGCCTTCCTCTGCAGACCTGGTCACCCCAAACTGCCCTCCCCTGCAGGCCTGGTCCTCCCGAGTTGCTCTCCCCTGAAGGTCTGGGTCTTTCCTAACTGTCCTTCATTGCAGGCCCAGTTGACCCAAACTTCCTTCCTCTGCCTGCCTGGTCACACTTAACTGCCTTCCCCTGCAAGCTTGATCACCTCCAACTCCTCTCCCTTGCCAGCCTGGTCCCTCCCAACTGCCCTCCCCTGCTGGCCATCTTGTGGTGGCCATTTTGTGTCCACATGGGGGCAGTCATCTTTGGCCACATGGGGGCAGCCATCTTGTGTGTTAAAATGATGGTCAATTTGCATATTACTCTTTTATTAGATAGGAAAGAGCCCTAGTGCATGGGTGGGGGACAGCTGGTTTGCCCAGAAGGGTGTCTTGGATCAGGGTGAGGGTTTCCTTGAGGTGTGGGGTGGCCTGGGCAAGGGGCCTGTGATAGTTTTCAGGCTGGCCACATCCCCCAGTGACCCAAGTGGA
Organism: Lasiurus borealis; assembly: GCA_004026805.1. Classification (NCBI taxonomy): domain Eukaryota; kingdom Metazoa; phylum Chordata; class Mammalia; order Chiroptera; family Vespertilionidae; genus Lasiurus; species Lasiurus borealis. The sequence continues at coordinate 43,930 of PVJN01006043.1, read as the reverse complement.
GGTCCTGGTATCTAGGATTTATTTATCTTCTTTAGTTGGAACTTTGTAGCCTTCAGCAGAGGCCAGGGCAGGCCAGGAACCTGGCTTCTTCCATGCTGGGGAAACCCAAGCCTGCTGTTCTTCCATGGCCACAGCCATTTTTCGGGCCAGGGTTTGCAGGAAGCTTGGCTTCCTCCATTGTTGGGGAAACCCAAGCCTCCTGCTTGTTTTGTGGCTCTAGCCATCTTAGTTGAGTTAATTTGCATACTCACTCATGATTGGTTGGTAGGCATGGCGTGTGGTTGTAGCAGAAGTGTGGTCAATTTGCATATTATCCTTGTGTTAGATAGAATAACAGCCTAATGGGGCCTAACAAGTAGCAAGTTCTGCATTAGTAAGTCACTTTACAATTTTAGTTTAACTCTCCAAACCCATTTTAAAGTAACTGTAGACACACATTATAAAATAACAACTTCTACAGTATAACTAGAGCCCCAGTGCATGAAATCCATGCCTGGGTAAGATACTAGGTCAGGCCAGTGATTTGGCCGATCATATTCCCCACCTCCCTGCCTCTTCCTTCCCTCACTCCCTCAGTGTCCTGCCATAGTTGCTGTTCACTTGCCATATATTGCACTACCCCCTGGTGGTCAGTGCCCATCATAGCAAGTAATCAAATTCCCAGTGTCCTGGTCAAACTCCCCAGGGGACACTTTGCATATTAGCCATATATATAGAATAGAGGGCCTGGTGCACAAAATTCATGCACGGAGGTAGGTTACTCAGCCTGGCCTGCACTCTCTCCAATCTGGGACCCCTAAGGGATGTCCGACTGCTGGTTTAGGGGACAGGCCTAAACCGGCAGTTGGACATCCCTCTTGTAATCTGAGATGACTAGCTCCTAAGTACTCACCTGCCTGCCTGCCTAATTGCCCCTAACCCCTCTGCCTGTTTACCTGATCACCCGTAATACCCCTACCCTGCTCTCCTGTCTGCCTGATCATCCCTAACTCTCTTCCTGCATGCCTAATTGCCCCTAACTGCCTCTGCCTTGCCTTCTTCCACCATGACATTGTCCAAAAGGAAGTCAGATGTCTGGAAGATGGCTGGTCAACCTGGTCTAATGAGCATATTACCCTTTCATTAGTATAGATATTTACAGTACCATAACAAAACTTTGGTTAAAATCCTGCTATTTTTACAACTTCAAATTTGTAATTCATGAAATCTTACAGAAAATCCTATTGTGCCCTTTGAATTTCATTACACAATTAATATATAAAAATATAAGCAAGTTAATCATTTCATTTTAGCCATGATAATTTATTATATATAGTACACTGAACAGGTACAATTTGTAGATTGGATATTAGGAGTTACCAGTTCTGTCCCAGCTATACAGTTATATCACTGCTGTTCCTACCACTGCCTCATCTAAAATCACCATTTGTCAAGAGTATATTCACATGAATTTCTTTTAATCAAATAATACACATTAGACTACATATATGTATAAAACCTTACTTCTTTCTACTCTGAAATTACGGAACAGAGAACAAAGTAGACACACACATGTTCACACACACAACCACAGGGGGATTTTAGTACAAGGTAATGTCATTTAAAAGCAATGAGAAAAATAAATTCTTTCCAATTAGCAATTGGTTAGTGATCTATAAAAAATAAAATTTGATTACTATCTCAAACATGATTCAAAACTAAATTCTGGAGAAAGCAAAAGCTTAGACATAAATAAAAACTGCACTAAAAGAACCATTAGGAGGAAAGTTTGTGACATGAAGTCAAAAGAACATTGCAATTATAAACTAGAAAACACAAATGAAAAAACTGATATACAAACAAAAGAAATACAAATATCCATAGAAAGCAACAATAATGACAAAGTAAAAAGCAAACTGAAAAAGTAAAGAAAAATTGAAAACTCACTATGTAATTGTGCATTTAGAAGTTTTACCTCAAAAACTAAATTTTTTGAAAATACATGCAACTTTAGTCATAATTAGCAAAACTTGAATAGTGCAGTGACGGCCTGAGGTGGGCAGGAACTGGGTGCAGGGAGATAATGGTGGGAAAAATAAGGGGCATCTATAATACTTTCAACAGTAAAGATTTTTAAGAACTGCAGATATTTCTAACGTCTTCAACTGGTAAAAAAAATAGTTTTTTGAAAAATTATGTTAGTAGTGAAATATGAAGAGAGACATTCTCATAAGAATTCCTATTTAAATTTTAATATAAACAACAACAACAGATAAATTCCATATAAAAAAAATGGCTGCTTATGGTCTTCGATAATTTTTAAAGGTATAAAAAGGTCCCGAAAACAAAATGTTTGAAGACCACCGGCTAGAGTAAAGGTCCCTCACATTACTCTCTGCCTTTAGTTGTGGAGAAAGATAACATCAACATCAGCTCATTCTAGAAACGTGAGGTTGAAGGGTTGGAAGATGGAAAGTATTTCTAACTTAACACTGTTTTACAGATGAACTATTTTTCTCTCAGTGAATTGTCACAACTAGTAATCTCAGTTTGCAAGGAGACAGTAAATTTTTTCATTCAGAGTATTTCATTTCATCACTCTAACATCAAATAAACTGTCAATGGGAGTAGTTGTTAGAAGACTACACACCAAAACAATTCTCGTTCTACTCATGTTTCACCGTAATCTGCTTTAGGCAGTCACCTGAAGCCATATTAATACCTCTCTCCATCAGGTTGTGGTATGGTTAAATGAGCTTGAAATTACTACAAAATGGTGGTTTTCCAAAAGCACTGAAATGTTCACAAATGCTAAATATAGAAGCATCAAACCTTCTTCAGTTAAAGAATTTTGTGGATATCATAGGAGATCAAGCCAGTCATACCTATAAGCATCAAATGATATCATGCAGTTTAACGTTATACTTTTATCCTGTCAGATCTAAGTTTTTAACATGAGAATCAAGCAAAACCTCCCCTAATCTGTTGTTAACAATACCCCATGGACTTGCTACAGAAAAATGCAAAGAAAGAACATACACACACACACACACACACACACACACACACACTGGGATGTCATGCAATTTAGTGAATTTACTTTCAATCTCACTTCTCTACCTGAAAATTGCTCTTTCATCCTTGGAAATTTGTTTAAACTCCCTGTGTTTAATTTGACTAGCCTTTGAAACACTTATCTTGTCATGATTCTCCTGAAGAAGACATGTATAAGGAAAAAGGAGTTAAAAAATTGAACCAAAATATTATTATACAACTTCTTGTACCATTAAAAATGACCAAGATGCTCCCACTTTATGAGATATTTTGGAAGAAAAGGAAAAAGAAACTGACTTATCCTCTAATTACAGATTGCAATATTTTTAAGCAATTGATAAGATATATCTTTTCTCTTTTTAAGAACAAAAAAATAGATTAGGTGACACTTTTAATATGAACTCTGTAATAGTCCTCCAACAGCAACGTGGCAACTCCATACCTCCTTTTAGATCAGGGCAGACTTGTGGTTGCTCTGAGCAATAGTGTAAATAGAAGTGACACCTGTGACTTGCAAGGCTAGGCCTCAGAAGGCTCTGCGACTGCCTCTGAGAAATTTGAGCTCTGAGCCATCATTCTTAGGATGCCATATTGCAAGGAAGTCTTCGTCACATGAAGAGGCTATGTATTGGCACTCCAACTGACAGGACCATAAGATCCCAGCCTTCAAGTTGTCTCAACCTCCACCCTAGATATGTGAGTGGAGAATTCTTCAGATTTCAGCAGCCAAATAGTTAGGCAACCTCAAGCTATTCAAGTCTTATGAGGATCCAGAAACAAGCACAGCAGAGACAAGTCATGCTCTTTGTGCACTATCTGATTCCCTGATCCACAGAAACTGTGAGCATAGAAACAGAGGTCATTGCTCTATAGCAGTAAGTATGGGTCATTTTGTTACACCTAGATAGGTATCTGGAAGACTATTTCTCTTAAATATTTTTGTCACTATAGATAGGTTGAATTTGTGTTCCCTTTGTTACTATATCTCCAGCATCACACATACAGCCGAAAATTACAAGCCTATGATTCTAGGAGTCTATTAAAAATATTAAAATACATCCTCAAAAAGTTGTGAAAAAATTGGCTAGTCTCAGCTTCTTATACTTTTTTTTTTTTTTACAGAGAGGAAGGGAGAGAGATAGAAAGTCAGAAACATTGATGAGAGAGAGACATCGATCAGCCGCCTCCTGCACGCCCCACAGTGGAGATGTGCCCCCAAGCAAGGTACATGCCCCCGACCGGAATCGAACCTGGGACCTTTCAGTCCACAAGACGACACTCTATCCACTGAGCCAAACCAGTCTCAGCAGCTTCCTATACTTGTTATCACCATATCTCTACTTCAAGCCAAAGAACTGATAGTATTCTATAAAATAAAAGCCTAATATGTAAATCAACCAAAGAGTGGACCGACCAGTCGCTATGATGTGACTGACCACCCGGTGGCAGATGCTCAATGAAGGAGATGCCCTGGGTGCTCAAGGCACTCCCACAGGGGGAGTGCCACTCAGCCAAAAGCCAGGCTGGGGAGTGCAGCAGCTGTGGTGTGAGCCCCTCCCACCTCTGCTGTAGAAGGGTGGTAAGGAGTAAGGGGTCCTGGACTGCAAGAGGGCACAGGCTGGGCTGGAGGACTCTCCCCCCAGTACATGAATCTCATGAACCAAGCCTCTAGTATTAAATATTGATATACTAGATAGTATCTTAAACTGACAATGCAGCTATTAATAAAACCAGAGATCATGCTCAAAACCCTTTAAAAATCTGAAACCATACTTAAGATTTTTCCCACTATATCATAACATATTCTTCTCAAATGGATAGATTACAAAAGATTCATGCTTAGACCAGAGGAATTCTGCAGCCCCTTAAAGCAGTTGTTCTCTTGTGCAAAAGTAGCTGCCAAGGTAGTGCCTCCCACCACTCCCCCAACCCCGGCCCAGTGAGATAAGGCCCGAGTTGTGCCAAGTGATGAACAGGCAAGCAGAGTGTATTGGTAGTGAAGCTGTAACATAATGATTTTCTTGGGGGCATGGCCATAGTTCATTAACATTTTATACCTCGCAATGCAACTAACATACACTGAGGCAAGCTATAAATATAATGCTTTTTCAATCGTTAATTCATAACAAACACTTATTAACAGAAAAAACACACATTGTCTTTACTTGATGAGAGGAACAACTATAGAAGAGAGAAGCTTCCAGAGTTATGCTTTTTTGACAGTGGATCCTTTTTCCTAGATCAACAATCCAGCATATATATTCCTTCCTCTCCGCCCCTACTTAGAGACACTCTCCATTTTAGAAATATCTCCTTGTATTGTTTTCTATTTTTCTTTGCCTCTGTTTTCAAATTCCTAAAATTATAGCACTTTAAATTTTGATAGGATATTAGGAATCATCAAATACCAGGCTAAAATTCTGGTAAGTATAAGAAGCAAAGAGGTTATCAGAGGGAGGCAGCTGGTGAGCATAATATCACAGGGAGATGAATGAAGAGAACAGGAGCCCGTGAAGAAAATAACACATGCAAGTCAAACAACTCCTACAGTGAATACAGTTTGAGTACTACCTGGACACTACCTACTTGGCACAGTGACTTTTATCTTATTTTTTATTAAAAAAAATACTTTTGTTGATTTCAGAAAAGAAAGGAGTAGGAAAGAGAGATAGAAATATCAACGATGGCAGAGAATCATTGATTGTCTGCCTCCTGCACACTCCCTACTGAGGATTGAGCCCAAAAGCAGGCTGGGCATATGCCCTGAATGAAATCAAATCATGACCTCCTGGTTCATAGTTCAACATTCAAGCACTGAGCCAGGGCCTGGCAGCACAGTGGCTTTTAAAAATATTTTGCTGAAATTTGGAGAAGCTTTAGAAATTCAATCAATCTTTGTTCTTATTGAAGAGGGTGCAGGCTGGGCTGAGGGAATGCCCCTCTCCCTCCATGCACAAATTTAGTGCACTGGGCCACTAGTATAATAACCATCTTTATTATCAATACTGAAAACATTTGCACAAGTAAGGCATTATTTAAAGGAAGAAACAATAGAGCTAGACCTTAGTCTTATTAACTGAAACAAATTGTCATTCATTAAAAAAAAAAGGAAAAGGAAAATCAACATTAAATGGATTGGTGCAGGACTGTTTTAGACAATTGGCACACTATTGGTAATGATGCTTTGGGAAATTTAACACTAAGTACTTCTTATGTTATGATATCCTTATATAATAAACACTGCTACTAATTATTATTATAATAACTAATGTTTATTGAGTGCTAAACATGTAATCAATGACTGTGAAGGGTTTAAGATTTTTATCCACTTATATTCTAATTTAACCCGCTTACCAGTTTTATACATGGCAGCATACAACATGGGTTTCTTATATCAGAGTAAAAGGACATCACTACTCAGGACACAGCAGGAAACATGTTCACATTAGTTATCCTTGTCTCACAAGTGACACAGGACCATGGGTAAAAACTCATGTGTATACTGCACATATTAAAGAATCCTAAGATTAGAAAACCCTGATATTTTCAAACTAGCTCCTAGTCACAAGCTCAGTCTATGATCTATGGTTCCACCTATCTCTATTCTATGTCTGGTCTATGGTTTATAAAAGGATGTCAATCCTTCTTGCTCAGCTGTGCAGAAACACGGGAGACTTATTATTGAACTAGAGGCCGGGTGCACAAATTCATGCACCAGTGGGGTCCTTTGGCCTGGCCTGAAGTATTAGACTGAAACCAGCTCTCAGACATCCCCTGAGTGGTCATGGAACGTGAGAGGACACAGGTCATTTCAAGAGATTCCACCAGTGCATGGTTGAAGCCAGGGAGGGACACAGGAGTTTGGCCAGTTGGGGAGGAACTGTGGAAGGGCTCCAGGGAGTGTCCAGCTATCTTGCTCAGTCCTAACTGACCATACTCCAGCAGCAAGCTAACCTACTGGTCGGAGCATCTGCCCCCTGTGGTCAGTGTACATCAGAGCTACTGGTCGACTGGTTGACTGTCTGCCCCCTGGTGGTCAGTGCATGTCATCACAAGCAGTTCAGTGGCCTTAGCATATCATTAGCATATTATGCTTTCATCGGCTGGGAACTTAGCATATTAGGCTTTTATTATATCGGCCAGGCACTTAGCATATTAGGCTCTTTCTGTATAGAATTCTTTCCCCAAACATGTTCCAGGCACCCTGCTAACTAGTTTGCATGCAATAACTTGGTTCATCCTCATAAGATTCTATGAGATAGTTTTGAATCTTGTACTACAAAGTTAGAGGAGATTAAGTAACTTGCCCAAGTCAAAATGTTGTACAGTTGTGGAGCCTTGAACAGATTTCAGGAATTCTCTAATTATGGATACTGAACTCTTAAACATGACACTGCATTGACAATTTAAAGTATCCAGCAAACTATCAGTAATAATAATTTTAAAAATGTCCTTTAATATTAAAGATACATAATTCTTAGAAAATATGAATACATTAAAAATATTATGATATATATGGTTTTGGTGAAATCATATTTTGATGAATTGTAGCTTACATACCTTCTGATGAAGGAATGTGATGTTGTCAACACAATGTATGAAGAAGTTATTTTTTATGAAAAAAAATACATATTTGACATGGGCAAGAAAATGTTTGAGAATGTCAGTTTCAATTTATCTCTAGCATACAGAACAATTTATATGATGCGCAGATTTATCTATGGAGCGTGTAAATAAATTGCAAGTCTCTGCTCTGTCTGTGACCTAGGAGTTGGCATGCCTTTTCCAAATTCCACTTTATTGTAATTCTGAGCCTTTAAACAGAGAAATTGGCCACTGAGCCTACAAGAGATGTGTGTCTACGCAATCCATTCTATTTTGCTGTGTTTATTTGAGATAAATCTATTTATTTACACAACTTTCGCTTTGATCACACAGAGCTCCTAAAAACACAGCGCACCAGGCCCTATGCTGCATGATTAATTGCCATGGAGAAGCCCAATAATCCCCAAACTCTGCAAAGAGGACAAAAGCTTCCCCAGATTACATGTGAGAACCCTCATGGCTTTCAATGGCTGCAGTCCAAAGATACTTAAACCAGATTAAACTGCATGCAGATACTTAATATAAATACTACTGAAGCAGGGTTTTTATTAAATATGCTACTCACAGTGTTATTATTTTTCAGTATTAGAAACCCAGAATATAGATAAATTAATGTTTGTGTACACTTAGAACATTGCTTGACACAGAGAGCTTGATATAAAATCTATATGAATTGTTAAACAAAATAAAAGATGGGGAATCCAGGTATATTCAAGGCTATTTACTTTTATATTTGTTTAGAAATCCCCAAACAGTATATAAATTGCACATGGAAAAAATAAACAATTTTCCTAAATGCCCTATAAAACATAGAATGCAGTATGCTCCAATGCATGATACTGGCATGTAAGAAATAGAACATGTTTAAAGAAGAAAATGAACCATAACTACGAATAGAAAAAAGAGGGAAAAGTACTACCCTGTTTCCCCAATAATAAGACAGTGTCTTATATTAATTTTTGGTCCAAAATTGCGCTAGGTATTATTTTCAGGGGATGTCTTATTTTTCTATGAAGAAGAATATGGTGCACATTTATTGTCGAACAACCAAAAAAAAAAGGAAATTTATTACCTGTATATGGTAAGGTAGTAGTTTTCATTACACACCAGCTCACTAATTGGCCTCAGCACAGCCAGAGCTATTCAGGTAGTACAAGGTCTCTTTAAATCAGGAGTCAGATGCCTACGGTAGCTTTGGGGGCCTTATATTCCGGGGAGGCTTTATGTTCTTGGGAGGCCTTATTTTTGGGGGGATGCCTTATATCAGAGGGAGAGGCAAAACTGGAAGTAAGTCTTATTTTCGGGGGATGTCTTACTTTCGGGGAAACAGGGTAGGAAGAGATACAAGACTGGCCCTGGGAAGATAAGAATCTAAGGCTGGTATCACAATGAATCATCTCTCAGTTGAATGCAAACCTTAAACCTCAATATCCTATCTCAGTGGTCGGCAAACTGGTTTGCAAGTTTGCCGTGGTTTGTCTACCACTGTCCTAATAAAAGGGTAATATGCAAATTAACCATCACTCCATCATAAAGATGGTGGCACCCATAGCCACAAGATGGCAGTGCCCAGTCGGTTCAGCTCTGCCAGAGTCCCCCAGTCCCAGGGGCGTGGCTGCTGAGAGCAGAGGGCATTCTGCACCCGGCCATGGATGGGCCTCTGGGTAGTAGGCGCAGAGTGGCTAGGCCCTGCAGAGAGATACTGGTGCACGGATTCGTGAGCAGGGCTCCTGGTCTGTTAATCAACTTGTTAACTACTTACGTCGTGTCAGGCTCTGCTAAGCTCTTTTCATATGTTCCCTTGTTACATCCTCACCACCCATTTTATAGCTGAAGGAATATAGTCAAGAGAAAATTCCAGAAACTGGGTTGAAAGAAACAGAGCATTTTCTTCTATTGTTCTCAGGTTTCAGCCTCACAAATAGTTTTTCTTCTATTGTTTTCAGGTTTCAGACTCAGAAATCTCTCATCGTGTAGTAGAAGTAATCTTCCATAAAATTCCTTGGAACACTTAGTACTACAAAAAATATTTTCCAACATTTTAATCAGTGGGATTCATCAAGCCTGCCATGTACACATCTGTTTATGTTTTCTATGATCAATGAAAAGAAAAAGTCCCTGACCCATCTTTGGGACAAACACTGTCATAATGATGTGTCACCAATTATTCCTTTTCATCAGTACTAGATAACAACAACAAAAAATTAATAAAATAAAAAATAGGAGAGCTTAAACCTGTTTGGCTCAGTGGATAGAGCATCGGCCTGCAGCCTGAAAGGTCCCAGGTTTGATTCTGGTCAAGGGCATGTCCCCTGGTTGTGGACACATCCCCAGTAGGGGCGTTCAGGAGGCGGCTTATCAATGTCTCTCATTGATGTTTCTGACTTTCTATCCTCTTCTTTCCTCTCTGTAAAAAATCAATAATATATATACATATGTATTATATAGGACATTTAAATCAAGAAAGATCGTGGTATATCAGAGCTTTCTATCTTGACGTGTTAATGTGACCGCCATAAGCTGAGTTTTGTAGCCCAGGCCTTAATGCTTATTGCACTGGTTCTTTAAGTTTGGAATCATTCAAACTTATTTATATAGGTTGAATTTTTCATATTACAACCATAAATGTTCATCTCAGCATGCCCATATTTCCAATGATTTACTGGAAATAAAAGCACAATGGCTTTCCATGGCAGGGCTATTATTGCTTAGGATCAGCATTCAAAGTGAATAGTGGCTTAAATAGAAACTTAAATGGGAGGAATAGTTTCAAATGCATAACGAGAAGGCAGAGTAAAAGATAAGAATGGTGACCAACACTCACTTAGAAGAGGACGATAGTGCATGCAGGCAATGTTCAAAGGTCTTTCAATAATTAGCTCAGTTGGTCTTAAAAGAGCCTTAAGGGCCACATCCTAAATGGACACTGAGAATGGATCACAGAGAAGTTAAGTTATTTAACAAGGTCACATACACACAACCCTAATAATGAGTAATTCTGAGATTCCAACCCAGGGAACCTGGTGCTAAAGTGTACATTCTTGATTACTGTCAAATGCCACCTGTGGGATGTGTTAAGAAGCTAAATGTAGATCAAAATAGAAGATGTCAGGCCAGTGAGGTTCAATAGTTGAGCATCAACCCAAGAACCAAGAGGTCAGGGGTTCAATTTCCGATGGAGGCACATACCTAGGTTGTAGCTCGATCCCCAGTAGGGAGCATGCAGGAGGCAGACAATTGATGGTATTTCTCTCTCATGGATTTTTCTACCTCTCTATCCCTCTTCTTTCCTGTCTCTCTAAAAATCAATAAAAACATATTGGGGGAAAAAAAAAGAAAGGAGAAACACATTTGTGTATACACTGAAGAATCAGATTCACAACATAGGAGTAAAGAAAAGATGAAAAGAGAAAGAAGAGTTGGGGGTGAGAGATAACTCATATTAAAAAGAAATAAATCCCCCCATCCTATGAAAACTGAACCATGATACAGATGGCCCTCCTACATTTCCTGTAGCAATTTGTTTTCTATGACCTATCAATCAAGGAGGAAATATTGATCATGTGGTTACCATCTAAGAGGCTCCATAAAGCTCCAAGGGATACTGGTACGTGAGAAGACATAAAAAGGTAAGATAGTCAGGGCAAAGACTTCAGAGTGGTTCAATAACAAGATGCCTAGTGTACTGCTAAGGGAACAAAGCTGGATGCAAGCCAACTATAAATCTAAGTTTATAAAGCAGGCCTTTCCTGTATCACATAAGATTCCTCACATATTTAAAAGAGATCTTGGACATCACTGTTTACAAAGCAAAAAACCTCAAAATTAAAAAAAGAAAATTAAATCTATATCCTAAGATATTTCTGAACTTTAATACAGAAAAATACAAAAGTGGGGGCAATCTGAGAAGGAAATTAAAGATAAGAATAAAAAATAAACCTGATCAAGACTTTGTCATGTATGACATCTTGAGAGACACAATTTATTTTTTAATTTTCTATTGAATTTATCGGAGTGACAGCTACACTAATAAAAGATTAAAAATGCAAATTGACAAGAGAAAAATGCAAATTGACCGTACCTTCACGACAACCACCAGCCGATCAGGTATGAGTATGCAAATTAACCCAACAAAGATGGTGATGGCACAGGTGTTCTGCACCATGTCAGCAACTCTGAGCCTGTGGGCAGCGTGGGAAGGCTGAAAGGTGGCTCTGGGCCTGAGCAAAGGCAGTGCTGGCAGCCAAGCGAAGGAAGGTCCATTCTTGCACGAATCTTTGTGCATTGGGCCTCTACTAGGTTAATAAGATTATATAGGTTTCAGTTGTACAATGCTATAATACATCATCTGTATATTGCACTGTGTGTTCACAACCCCAAGTCAAATCTCCTTCCATGATCGTTTATCCACCTACATCAGTGGTCAGCAAACTCATTAAACAGAGCTCGTGAGCAGCATGTGGCTCGCAAGCCACAGTTTGCTGACCACTGACCTATACCTTCTTCTATGTCCCCTACATGCCCTTTCCCTCTGTTGATAACCATATTGCTATATGTGTCTATAAGGTTTTTTTTATATATAAACTCCTTCCCTTTTAACAATGTCAGTTTGTTCTCTATGAGTCTGTTTCTGTTTTCTTTGTTAGTTTATTTTGTTCATATGGTATTTGTCTTTCTCTGACTGGCTCATTTCACTCATTATAATGCTCTCCAGGTGCATCTATGCTGTTGCAAAGTGTAAAAGTTCCTTATTTTTTTGTGGCCAAGTAGTATTCCATGTGTAAATGAACCAAAGCTGTTTTATCCACTCACTTACTGCTGGACACTGGGCTGCTTACAATTCTTGGCTATTGTGAATAATGCTGCAATGAAGATAGGGGTACACATATTCTTTTTAATTTGTACTTCAAGTTTCTTTGGATATATTCCCAGAAGTGGAATCAAGGACCATACGGCAGTTTCATTTTTAATTTTTTGAGGTAACTCCATGATGTTTTCCCAATGGCTACACCAATTTGCATTTCATACATAATGCATGATGTTCCTTTTCCTCAAAATCATCACCAATACTTATTGTTTTTTTGTTAAAAAAATTTTTTATTTATTTTAGACAGAAAGGGAGAAGAGGGAACGCGAGATAGAAATATCAATGATGAGAGAATATCATTGATTGGCTGCCTCCTGCATGTCCCCCACTGGGGATCGAGCCCAGAACCTGGGCTTGTGTCTTAACCAGGAATCAGAACATGATCTCTTGATTCATAGGTCAATGCTCAGCTACGGAGGCAAGCAGGCTGGGCACCAATACCTGTTTTTTATTGATTTACTGATGACAGCTATTATGACACATGTGAGGTAATATCTCATTATACCTTTAATTTTCATTTTTCTTATTTCTATTGGCCATCTGTATCTCTTCTTTGGAGAAGTGTCTATTCAGGTCCTTTTTCCATTTTTTTAATTAGGTGGTTTACTTTTGTGTGTGTGTGTGTGTGTGTGTGTGTGTGTGTGTGTGTGTTGAGTTTTACAACTTCTTTATTTGGACATCAACCCTTTTATCAAATTTATCATTGCCAAATTGCTATTCCATTTAGTGGACTGTCTTTTCATTTGTTGATGGTTTCCTTTAAATTTTTTCTTTTGTTTCCCTTCCCTCAAGCAATATATCAAAAAAACTACTGCTAAGAGAAATGTCTGAGGCTTTACTACTTTTGGTTTCTTCGAGAATTTTTATGCTTTTGAGTCTAACATTTAAGTCTTAAGTCTATTTTGAGTTTCTTCTTTTGTATGGTAAAAAAAGGTGGTCTAGTTTCAGGTTTTTTTGTGGGAATCTAATTTTCTCAACACTTTTTATTATCTAGATTACTCAAAATATACACTGCAGTCATTTGTCACTTCATTATGTACTCAAATATGTTAGACATGTTGGTCAACTAGTATTATGCATAGAATGCCAATGAACTCACATGAGGTATAGCATTTACGTAAACTGCTGTGCTAATTTTTTTCATATCTTATTATATAAGAACATCATAACCCTTCACATATTTTATGATTAAAATAATTCCTCTTAATTTCTTAGTTCTGATAAATGATTCTTCAATAATTGTCTGTCTTCCCAATCTAACATCAGCTGGGATTTCATCTATTAAAGTAACTTCAACTTAGTTAAAATGCTAATATATACCTTCAGATTAATTTTCTCTCTCAGTTTTATAGTCTTAAATAGAAAAAAAAAATACTTGATTTTGAAAAAAAAAATTTCCTTTGAAATTAACATGTGCAGTAAAAATTGTGATGAATAGCCTTCCCATAAATGTGATTAAAATTCAGACCAAAATATGAGGGCTATTGTTGTTCCTTCCTTCTAACAATATTTCACCTTTAAATATAGCCTTGGCTCCTTTAAGTTTTCAGGAACTAAGCATTTTAAAGTAAAAATGTCTAAAGTATGTTAATGATGTAAAAGTCATCTTTTAAATATTTGTTTATGGGTCAAGTGCCTATGAATTGGTAAACTTCTCAGGCATGGAAATTGGGAAATGCCACATGACTAATATATATTATTTAACACAGAATAAAATAAGAAAATATTGTCCACTCAAGCACTTTTCTTCTTTTCATTTGCTTCAACCATTCAAGACCCTTAATGAACTCTGTACTTACTGTCCTATGGATCTAGAAAATTCTTTTGCTAGTTCCTTCTCACTTTTCATGGTGCCCTGAAACAGCATCACCTCAAAGAGGGATTTTCCAACTAAGCTGCTTAAAATGAGGTCTCTCATCCAGTATATTTTCTCTAAGCACCTATTTATTTTTAATAGCATTTACCAACAAAGACAAAAAATATTCACCCATTATCTTGTTTGTTTGCTTATTTACCCCAAATAGAATGCAAGTTTTAGAATGCGGGGGCTGTATTTTTCTTCTCTACTTTCATATTTCCAATTACAGGAATCAATATAATCTCCTCTATCATCCTATAATAAAAAGAAGGTATAAAAAAAGATTTAAGGAAAGTATTCGACTTGACAAAGATCACACATTAAGAATCTGGTTGAGACAGGATTGAACACAGGTGGTCTTTTACTTCACTGCCTATGACCTGAATACCTGCTCTAGACCACCCCCTTTTATATTTAACAACTCCCTCACACTCCTTGTTTTACAAGAGAGAAAAGAAGATGGCATCATTGGCACATTTGCCAAAGAAGACGTATCAAGCTAGCTAAGAACCTGCCGGGGGTGAATGTCCTGATTTTCCAATCCTGGTCATTTCATTTCACTCTGTTTCCTTTCAAGCCACGCTCCTGGAGTATCATGTGTGCCAAGGGACGGCAGGTGAGTAAGGTCCAAGGCATGAAGACATGATCAGCAAAGTGGCTTTCAAACAGGCACTGATACAAAGAAGGCAGTTAAATAATGACTCAACACTGAGAAGTGTATTAAGCTCCGGGTCACGATTATTCTGATCTGTGCTTCCTTATTCAAACAGCAGTGAACTTTCAGGAGCATAGAGACCCCACTTTGGAAAGAAGAATTTGCAGCCTTCACTTAGGTCATTTTTCCTGACTTGAGTCAGACATGATTTCTCTTCAAGAGATTCTCTCCTTACCTCCAGTAAGCTAAATCAGCCTCCAACTGCTTACAGCCTTGGCCCTTGAACCAAAGGGCGATTTACTTCAGCCGCCGAATCACTGACAGCCAAATAGCACTGCCATGGGGAAGTGACTCTCTGGCCCTGGGTTTATACACACATATAAAAGTCCTCTTTAATTTTAACAGGGGAGCTATGTTTCCATAAAGGATTGAATTTGCGAAGGACAATATGTCTGTTCTGAAATACTCTACAGTGTTATCTGAACCTTGACCTCAAGATTCAATCTGCCACTTCGCTAATATTTTTGTAAAACAAGTCAACCAACAGGCTGAATCCTTTTCCAAATGGGTCCCAAAAAGCTGGCTTATGTCACACTCCGTGCCCTCTTTTGACCTTCCCCATTGAGTGTTTGCCGGAAACAGAGTAAGTTACAAGACTTTGATTTGCTATCAGGCCAAAAGCCAGAGGAAGGTTTGAGAACAAAGCAGAGGTCAAGGCAGAAGCAGGTGGCAAACCTTAGTGCACAGCCAGCGCCATGCCAAGCCCTGACCCTCAGAGAAAAGCAGTTTAGGCAGAAGTAGACTGCACTTCTTGTCACCGATAGGGCTTGATTACTGGCACCCACCAAACAGGATTTGGAGATGGGACTGGGTGACCCATAACAAAGATGGTAAGACTGCCTTCTGACCTACTCTCTGCTAGCTGACCCTTACGCCTAAAAGAAAGCATACTGCATAAAGCTTAATTTTATAAAACCATGACTTTGTTTTAAAGAGACTATTTTAGAAACCATAGTGATAACACAATAATTTATACAGTGTGTTTACATCCTCTCATTTCAGCTCGATCCTCATAACAAGACCTCCAAGTACAAAGGGCAGAAATACCTGTACTCCTCATTTTTCAGTAAGGAATGTGAGAAGCAGAGAGGTTAAAAGCTTTTGGCAAGTGCATGTGGTTGCTATGCGGTTAAGCTGGAATTCACATGTGGTCTCCTGAATGCCAAATGCCATTTTCATTCCCCTATCCCATATTAGTCTGAGTAATTCCGTTCTCCAAGTGAATTGAAAGGAAACATGAAGCTAAATGCAATATTTCAAAGAGAGATAGAATGAATCCAAACATATGAATCCTGAGATAGAGCGCAGGTTGTAAATAACCAATCTTGTCAAGATAGGAAAGCCATTCCAAGCTCTAAACTGAGATGTAATTTAAATGTCATATTTGAATAACAGTCCTCTGATCCATCATCTGTCACACATTTCAAGATCTCATTTTACAGAAAATGAAAACAAACAAGTTAACCCTTTTTCATGCCAACATATACATGTTCTATAATAGTCTATGAACCTTTAAGAATCGAGAACCAGAGGTCCCAGAGAGTACTTTTTAAGACATGTCCATTTCCTGATTCCTTACCACTTAGACAATTACAGTGTTCCATTTTTAATTATGTAGTAACAGGAAAAACTAGTAAAATATTTAAACATTTTTCTTAAAGAAAAACATCCCATGCTGTGGTATTTCTAGACATATTTTTCACTGATTCATAAAAAAAGAAATGAGATATAGGCAGGGTTTTCTTTTCTCAATAATCATTTTGTATTGCTAACAAAAGCAGTAATTACTTGTATCCGTTCTGACTGCAGACATCCCAAATACCACTATCACAAACACCAAGTTGAAATACTATTTCAACCAATAAAACAAAATAATGTTTACTTATGACTTAAAGATCTATATGAGTTGAATATGTGGGGATGAAAGTACCTCTTGACATCTTTTATTTTTCCTTTTCTACTTTAATATATTTCTTAGGCTCTCCAGATGATTGTTCTGGTCTCACACTAAACCTCTCAGTAAGTAACTTTCAATACCATTGCTATCAAGCTTTTGATTTATTTATAACTAAAAATCTAACTGTCCTATGTCTTTTAAGAGCATGATATTTTACAAGAAATGAAAAAGCAAAAGTTCACCTATTCAACATTAATTTAGGATTGGATAAAAAAAGACAATAAAACGAAATCCTGTGCTTAATGGACAATATATCAATTGAAGGAAAACCAGTATCACTAAATCCTGCATATAATTTGATAATGGCACTAGATTTATCACTTCTCATTCTAAAATTTTGCTTTTTAGTGGTCACTATTTGTTAAGATGGATTTAAAGTTAGGACCATATGAATCCCAAAGTTCTTTCAATTTGTACACCTGGGGAATGAATGCACTGTGCTTTGTGAAGGTAGCCTCCATTTGTGGAGTTCATCTTTCTGTTCTCTCCCCATTTCACTTAATATTTTTGTTAAAAATGAACTACCTACTTAATTAACAGCTGCACATAAAGCTAATACATTTACTGATTTGGATAAACACATACTATATCCATTTCTTTAATAAGTATTACATATACCCAGATGAGATTATGTCGATTCAGTTTCTTCCCCTATTTTCCATTCTAAATAAACCAAAACACCCTGGAAATAATCCAGAAGACAACTATAAAAAGGCTCCGAAAGCTGGACAAAGGGTGACTGGCAAAGGACTTCAAGACTCAAGGAAGAGCATCAGAGTGAATTGCCGGGGCTTTCTTTTTATTTACCATTAATCTTGGCTCAGGCACCACAGAGACCTACAACCAGCAACCAACAATAATAAACCATTAGGAGCCTGCCTTTCTGGCCAAATGACCAGAATAAAAGCCCAACAGACACCATGTAGGAGACCTCCATCCCCCTCCCCCAATCCACATCAGGGCGGTGATGGGCTGATCCTCTCACAGTGGCAGCAGAGCCTGGTGTCTCCAGGCTCGCACCCGTGGCATGAGGAGACTCAGACCCCAATCAGCCAGCACCCCTCCAGTGCAAGGGAGCAAAAGCAGCCTGGTGGCTTTCCCCCATGACCACTGCCCCACCATCTGTGACCAAGCCAGAGACCTAGGAGCACCAGTAAAAATGCAGATCAGAAAACATCACAAAGATTCTGAAAATTAATTTGGAACCACAGCCCACAAAGAAAGCCAGAACATACACCATAAGCTTGAAAGGGTAATTGCTGAGATAACAGGATCGAGTCTCCTAACATACTATTCACATATCCAGGATAAAATAAAATAAAAAATCTCTAGCCATAACAGAATGAAAAAATTCACTCTCTGATGAGAAAACACCATTTGACTAACACCAATACAGACATGAATCATGTCTTGGAATTATTATATGATGAGAATTTGAAATCCTTTAATATTCAATAATCAAAAATGAAAAATAACACCTTTTGATGGGTAAATGATTAAACAAATGAGTTATTCCTACCATAGAATACTACTCACAATAAAAGGAAATGCTATATTGACAAATGCAACAACTCTGAAAGACCTCAAGGGAATTGCATAACATCCTTGAAATAAAGCAATTATAGAGCTGGAAAACATATTAGTGGTTGCCATGTGCATGGGTTTAAATTTGGGAAGTGCCTATAAAGGGTAGCAGTAGGGAGCCTGGATGAAAGAACAATTCTGCATTTTGATTGCTGTTGTAATTATATAAACTACACATGTGACAAAATTGCAAAGACTATGCATACAGACATACACCAATAGCGCATATACAATTGTTAGAACTGTCTTTGTGGATTGTACAAATATGAATTCTATATTTATGCAAAATGTTAAGGTTGGGGTAGGAAGGATAAAGAATGCACAGCATTTCCTTCTACATTTTCTAAAAAATATATATATTTATTTATTTCAGAGAGGAAGGGAGAGGGAAAGAGATTGAAACATCAAGGATGAGAGAGAATAATTGATTGGCTACCTTTTGCAAGCCCTATACTGGGGATGGAGCCCCCGACCCAGCTCATAGTTCCGTGATCAACCACTGAGCCATGCTGGCTGGGCTCCTTCTACATTTTAAAACTTTCTGTGAATCTACAATAATCTCAAAATAAATATGGCTCGATTGGTCTGGCTCAATGATTAAGCATCAACCTATGAATTAAGATGTCAAGGTTCGATTCTCAGACAGGGCACATGCCTGGGTTCTGGGCTCAATCCCCAGTGTGGGGCATGTAGGAGGTAGCTGATAAATGATTCTCTCTCATCACTGATGTTTCTCTCTCTTTCTCCCTCTCCCTTCCTCTCTGTAATCAATAAAACTATATGTTTAAAATACAAATGTGTAAGGGAAATAGATTACATGTGCCCGAACACTTCCCAAGAACTCATGCACAGAAAAGAAAACTAGCAAACTATTGGAAGTTTAATGTTCAAAGTGCACAAGACTGCCCTTCTCCATAGTACTTATGGCTAAGCAATACTTAATTCAAGTTTTCCATCTTTCATACGACTGAAATGTTAACCTATTTCATAACATAAGAAAGATACGTTTTACAGATAAAGGTAAAACAGATAAACATGTGGAATCAAAGGTTACATTAGTTATAATCAACAAACTGTATTTCCTCAGGACCTTTCTTCTCTAGGCATAAAAGAAATAACACTGAGTATACTCTTAATATTTCTCAAAAGATTTTACCTCAAAATGAGTTTTCCTTGGGCTCACATTGAGATCCGAGCTTTGTATTTAGAAAAAGGAAAAAAAGTGTTGAGGTAAGTGAATTTTCCCCCCGTTCAAGGCTTCATGAGAGAAACCCATTAAAGTGTTTGACAGATTGGACTTCACAGTCACTTCCTATTTCCTGGCAGAGTCTTTGGTTTAAAGGCATATAGATGGGATATCTCACTCCTGTTTAAAGAGCTTAACAATATATAGGCTAGATTTGCACTGTCAAGGCCATCTCCTCTATTTAGAAACCATATGGAAGTTCTAAATTTAAATAATATCCCCCTCAGATTAAAAAGAGAATATAAAGCCAATCAATGTGTCTTCTTTTTATAAATGAGGCTGGTATGAAAATATTTTAAATGACTACATTATTCTTTTTCAAATTGAATTCCTTTGTTGCAATTTTGCTGGGAAGTAAGAAAAGGTTATTATAATTTTTGGCTAAACCATAATATATCTACTTTGCTTAGATAAAATATGATTATAAATTATTGAGTCATTTTTTGTCTACCAAAGTCCTACAGTTAAAAACACACACACACACACAAAACAACCTTGGTTTATAATATTTTTCAAAAAGCTACTATGGAGATAACTCAGTTTCACTACATATGGAAAATATTAACTACAACCATGAAAATATTTTGTGACCAAAACTTTTCTTCTTACCAATAATATCTGTAAATCACTGTCTAGAATTTAAGTTAATAAATAAATTATATAAAATTGATTTCAATAAACAATTTGGTACATTAAATAAAAAATCAGGAACCCTACTGAAGTCCGAGCCAATGGAGCCTCGGCCTGTGGACTGAAGGGTCCCGGGTTCGATTCCAGTTGAGGGCACATGCCCAGGTTGTGGGCTCAATCCCCAGTGGAGGATGTGCAGGAGGCAGCCGATCAATGATTCTCTCTCATCGTTGGTGTTTTTGTCTCTCTCGCCCTCTCTCTTCCTCTCTGAAATAAATTTAAAAAATTAAAAAAAGAACTGTACTGCAAATAATTATTGAAAATAACAAATATTTAATGCACTGTTTTATAATTGCATATACATAGTAATTTAATTACAAGTAAATGCTACTTTTACTATAAGGTTTAAAAATAGTTTTAAACTAAGTTTGTCAGTTTACAGAAATATTTATAATTCACATATTTCTCTGTCAAAAATCACATTCCTATGTACTAAATAAAATGAGCAGAATATCTCTCTTTAACTTTGATTAGATTATTGGTTGCTTTGGTTCAGTGACAGTGATTGGCTGTTTTAAGAATGAATGATCATTAGAATTGGAGTGAATAAGTTTCAACTTCACTGTTTGGTCCATTCAATTGGCTATGGCAGCCCTGAGTGCAATTTTGAGAAGAAATCCAACGTTCAATAGGGAAGATTAGGGATGTACTCCAAGTATGAGACCCTGCCTGTCATGGCATACTTAAGTACTTTTTTCCTGATTGATGAGACATTTCAATACCATAAATATAAATGAGGATGAAAGCTTGTATATCTGTGACAAAACAAATTTCATTTTACTTAACAGACATCTTAAACTGAATGCAATAAAATCTTTAAAAGGATTATGAATCCACAAGCTTTTGTGTTTGTGTTTTCTCTGATATTTATTCATAGTTTTTTATTTATTAAAAATATACTAGTAATGGACAATACTTTGTATTTAACATGGGGTACTTTATGTTTATAGTTATCCTCAAGAATATAGTAAGTGTGGCGAATGTAATCTAATTTGGAGCCTGCTTATGTTGTACCTGAGAAACCTGAATAGACTTAATTGGGGATCTGATATCATAAAACTGAGTTAATTATGTATGCTATATTATGATGCATATAACTCTGAAGTAATACATATATGTCTCCTAAAAGTGCTGAAATTATTGTGTTGTAAGGACATTTGACACTTTACATAAGAATACACATTTGTATATTTGGGTCCTCACTATTTTTCAATTGTATAGTGAGCGTGAGTGAGTGTGAGGCAAAGTTGTAGCTGTTCGCTATCATTTTCCTACTTTGCTTTTGACTTCTCACCACTCAGAGGTTTCCAGATGGTTATAAATATTTAGGAATCTGAGGCATTTCAGAATCATGGAAACTGTTGATTCTAAATACAAATGTAACTCAGTAGTTCTTTATTTGAAAATCAAGATGGGGGTAGAGGATTGAGCAAAAATATAAGAAAAAAAAAAGAGAAAAACTCATGGACACTGACAACAGTGTGGTGAATTCTGAGGGGAGAGATGGAGGAAGGTAGAAGATGAGAATATAGCAGGGATAAATGGTGATGAAAGGAGACTTAATTTGGGGTAATGAACACACAATACAGTGTACAGATGATGTGGGACTATGCACCTGAAACCTGTATAATTTTGTTAACCATAATAAATTCAATTTAAAAAGTTAAAAAAAAGAACCACAGAAGCAATATACAGGGTGTCCCCAAAAATATACATTCTTTAACAACTGATAGATGTTAAATAAAAATGAAATATATTTTATTAAGCACTGCTTTATAATGACACAAAGTTTGTATATGTATTCAGCTTTCATATACCTGAAAAAATATAAGTATATATTCATATATTTATGAATCAAAAAGGATTTTTTGTTATTATGTATGATCATCCTGATTATTCTGTTCTAATTTCAAACTACAACAGAGGCTTAACTGGAACCTAATAGCCGTACTTCCAGGATCAGTGTCCCAAGACTTCTGATTTACTCATGTTTCTGTGTCTCCACTACTTTCTGAGGATCTGAGGCCAAAATACACAGATGACAAACACAAATCATACCTGGTGATGATGTGGCTCTCTCCATGGCATTCCGTCATTCATTACTAGCATATGCAATCTCTTTGGTTTATTTCATAGAATAAGCAAACATTTATGTACTTCAAAATAAAAAGAAGTATTCTACTGAAGTAAACTGTATTTCAATATATAGTGTATTTCACTTTTAAGCTGTCAGCATTTTTATGATACATACAATTGGCCATTACATAGCGATCTTAGCAATTCCATAGCTCCAAAAATTCAATATATATTCAAACCCCATTAATATATTTACCTATATGGGAATAATATGGAGGGGAGCTCTGTCATAGAAAAATGAAATTTTATTCCAACCGTGAAATTTAATTTTAAGGTTGTTCAACTGCTTGAAACTAGAAGCTCTAAAACAGAAAATAAATTTATAAAACTGAATCCCAAATATCTGTTTTATGTAAAGATCAGGGCAGAGATGTTTGCACAATACTCACAGATTACTTTGAAAGAACATAAAATCTCAGCAGTATCCTAAAATCCTAGAATATTTGTTAATAAACACATAGTCACAAATATCCTATAAATTATTTATAGAGTAGATAAAAATAAAAGTACATGAAGTCTGTGTTCAGAATCAATACTGAGTATACTAAGGCCAAAAAAAAAAAATAGATGAGTTTAAGATCCATGAAAAGAAAAACTCAATGAATGAATTAATTGCCATTACAGTTTATAGTTTTGTATTGGTTCACAATATTTTGACTCAATGCAATGAATGGTAACAATAAGTAATCCTTAGAATTTCTCTGGTTTATTAATTATACTTGTTAATATTTTTTTTAGTTTATTGATAGGCCCTATTAGTAGAAATAATAGTTCCATTCAAATAAAAATATCAAATGATTAGAGGTTTAAAAAGAGACAATACCACAACTAATGAATAACGAGTATATTCTTCACTGACAGAAAAATAAATCCATTTGCTGTTAAGCTTTAGTTTTGATATAGTGATACATAGTTTGTTTCCTGAAGTAGATTTAACGGTGTAGATTACTTTGCAGACTAGAAAACAGCACAGAAAATTAGGATGTTGCTCTATATCATCCTGACATAGCTTTCTGTCTTTACATCAAAGCAGAGTTGGAATAACTTTTCTTAAATTGGAGTATTGGAGTCTTGTCAAAATATGGGAAAGTTTGCCTGCCTTGGGTCTGTGTGTAATGAGAATCTGGATGAGTGGGGAGGGAAAGGAAAAGGAAAAATAATTTAATCAATTTAGTGATGGCATCCTAGTTGCTTCTAGGAAAAGGGAAATATTTTAAACAAAATAGTTAAAGAGGATTTTTAAATTAAAGCTATTAAAGCTATAGGTATCACTTAAGTACCTATTTCCAGGAAACTATAATCAATAAATTTATAAAGTTTGATTCTACCATGTCTTTGTATGACTCTGTTATGTTATCTGTTCTTAGTAATTACCCTAAAAATACCAACTAAATCTAGCATTTGGGTCATTTATGTTTTTGAACTAATATCCACAAATAAATGTTGTTTTTCAAAGCTACTATTAACTGCATGCTGATATTTGTTAATTGAACAAATTTAACTTTTGAAAAATAGGTGAAAAAGTTGAAAACAGCAATGACTTGATTTTTTTGTTTTGTTTTGTTTTGTTTTATAGATGTATACATTAATCTGGTGACAAAAAGCAGCAATTAAAATTTACAACCTAGCCAAGACCGGTTTGGCTCAGTGGATAGAGCGTCGGCCTGCAGACTGAAAGGTCCCAGGTTCGATTCTGGTCGGGGGCATGTACCTTGCTTGCGGGCACAACTCCAGTAGGGAGTGTGCAGGAGGTGGCTGATCAATGTCTCTCTCTCATCGATGTTTCTGACTTTCTATCCTTCTCCCTTCCTCTCGGTAAAAAATCAATAAAATATATTTTTAAAAAAGATTTACAACCTATAAATGTACATGCACCATTAAATGTATTAAATATATATTCACTATTAAAATTGAAAAATAGTCTAGAAAAATAGTCTAGACATATCCATCTACTACAGGCCTGATGCATGGAATTCATGCAAGAGTAGGCCTTCCTTCCCCTGCTGCCAGCACCGGCTTTCCCCAAGCACCTGGGACCTAGACTTCCCTTGCAGCTCTGGCTCCATCCAGAAGGTCGTCTGGAAGGATGCCCAGTCTAATTAGCACATTACATTTTCATTATTATAGACTAGTGGCCTGGTCATGAATTTCGTGCATGGGAGGGGTGTCCCTCAGCCCAGCCTGCACCCTCTCCAATCTGGGACCCCTTGGGGATGTCCCCGATCAGGGATTGGGCCTAAACCAGCAGTCATACATCCCTTTCACAGTCTGGGACCACCGGCTCCTAAGTGCTCACCTGCCTGCCAGCCTGCTCGCCCCCAACTGCCCTCCCCTCCTGGCCTGATTGCCCCTAACCACCTCTGCCTCGGCCCTGCCATCATGGCTTTGTCCAGAAGGATATCTGGAAGGTCTCCTGGTCTAATATGCATGTTATCCTTTTATTAGTATAGATATTTGACATATGAAAAAGTTCTTATTTAGTAAAATTAAAAAGATGTCAAATTGGGCTGTCATATTTTGGAATCAGCCCAGCACAACTACACAACTACAGATATAACCCTATGGAGATTATAGTAAACATGTCCTTAATTCATACATACGTTGGAACAATGAAAATCTCCACACATCTAAAGAAAACACACAGCAGGAAGAAGAAGAGGTCAAGTTGATCAATCTGAGCAGAATTCTAGAAGTCAAATAGAATTTATATACACATTTTATAATAATATGAGCTTATTATTGAGTTCATCAAACTAGATAAATTATTTCAAAGTACACCAGGAAGTCATAGCAGTAGGACATATAACAGAATAGTCAGCAACATTCTTCAAGGACATTATTAGAAACGACCTGACAAAATGATGCCACATCACACAGGTTTGGAAGTTTAAACATTCTGCATAAAATGTAATACCAGAAATGGTTAAGCACACAGCTTCATATATGTGTTTATGCCTTGTTTGTTATTCCCCGTTTCCCCAAAATTTAATAAACTGGCTAGGGAAAACTCTTTTTAGAGTTAAAAGGATGACGGTCTTTCACCTGGGGATTTTTAGGATCATCCTTACAAGCTTTTAGGATGTTATAGGGACTATTTTATGTGTGCTTTTTTACATTTTTGTATTTTATGTATTTGTTTTGCCAATACTACTTGGTGCCTACTGAATTTTTGGCATATGTTAAGCACAAAGGGCACAAGAGTAAGATTCAAGACCTAATCCCCAGCCTCAGATAGATTAGTCTCTCTTTAAAAGATGGCAGTGTGTCGGTTCCTTCTATTTCATTTCCAGTACAATAGAGATCAGCACTGACAAGATATCAGGCCAGTTTTTCATATGCCTGCTATATTTCGAAATGAAACACATTTGTCATTAAGTATCACAAAGTTTCATAACCTTAACAATATGATAAATATTGATGTAGAGAATCATATGCAGCTTTAACCTTAAGACTATTCATGGGTGTTAATCCCTCTCACAGATTTTCACACTTCAACTCTTCTTGTTTCAATTGTCATACATAATTCATAGACAAATCTCAAAAGCACAAAACTGTAGACTAAGAATACTTTGGTAAATTCTCAAGTACTAAAGGTAAATATAAATCTGATGTATAAAATAAAAATTATATATATATATATATATATATATATATATATATATATATATATATTGCTCCTTTTAATTAGGTTCTCACCATTTCTGCCCTAATAAAGGAAAATTATGGGAAAAGAAAATTTATCCCTTTTTGGTTAAGTTTTAGCAATCTCTTTTGATGATTCTCATGCTATAGATATTGATTATCTCTGATCCGTTCATTGATCATTTTTAAAGAGATAGCAATCCTGAGAAATCTGTATTTAATTTGATGAAATATGGGCAAGAGAACCATTGAGAATCATTTTTTACATTCGTAGTGATTTCAGACCTCTGGAAATATAAAACATATGAGCAACCTATGTGAAAATATTTTATTTATTTTTTCATTTATTTCAGAGAGAAAGGTATGATGTGTGTAATCATGTAATTAAAAAAATATTTTCTTGCCCTTACCAGTTTGACTCAGAAGGGTCCCAGGTTTTGTTAAACAAATTATTTCCACTGTTTCATTATTATAAAAGCAGGTGCCTTAAACATATATTTTTTTGTATTTAAGGCTTTGCTTGGAGATGAGTTTCTGAAAGTGGAAAGAATGAGCAAAAGTATTTAGGCATTGTATTGCTTTCAATTTCAGTTATTGAATTGCTTTCCAAGTGCTTAAAACAGTATATTGGGCAATGTAAGAGGGTGGTAACTTCAACATAATGTCACTAGCACTGTACTTTCTACAGTGGTACCTCGAGATACGAGTGCCCTAACATACGAGATTTTTGACATACGAGCCTTTGAGTGAGCAAGTTTTGCTTTGAAATACGAGCAACATTTGAGATAGGAGTAATCGCGAGGATTGGCCGGCTGCACAGGACCCACCAGTTTACCGCGACTCGAGCGTCTCATAGTTTCCCACACCTCAAAGTTACTGAACAAATTAAACTCATATCTCGAGGTACCACTGTATTTGTTTCAAAGTTAAACTTGGAAAAATAATATATTGACATAATGTTCCTGGTACTGATTACATATAAGACTGGAATTCATAGTGATTATATTCTTTGTGATTGCATTATTTTGTTTAGTCTGTTGTCTATTTTTATTTTCATATTTCTATGTATTATTTATATAATAATGTTACTTTATAATTATGACTATGGATCAAGAGGTTTCTAAATTTTTATTATTATCACATAATAAATTTTTTGGTCCTTTATCAAGATTGCAGTAAATATATAGCCTCATAAAGTTTATTCTTTAGAGTTTTAAGACGTGTACTTTTAAACATAACGTTTCATCTGCAACATTTTTTTCTACAAGTTTTAAGTGTATGCTAACCTTCCTTCCCATAGGTATTATACATCTTTCATCATAATTACTTCTGGTTTTCGATGATCTTACTGTTTATAATCAATTCCCAGTACATCAGCACTTTTTTTAGAAAAGGTAAGATTTTAATTGGTTTCTCCAATATGGCCATAATTTATTGTAGGATTTCTTTTAACTTTAATTGTAGTATCTCCCTAATTGCCTGACAAATGTTTATGTGTAAAATTATTTATTTAGGGAATATTATTACCTTGATTTGTCTCTTATGCTCTACTTCTATTAGTGTCAGATTCTAATTATAATGATTAAGAAATATATTTGCAAGTCATAGTTATTATTTATAAACACTTAATAAGTAAATTTGACAAGTAATACAGACTCAGTAATAAATCCATATGTAATGGATTTATAATTATCTGCAACTAATGATAAGTTCACAAAGTGATAAATCCATAAGAGAAAAGAATCAATAGATTCATTTCCTTTCTGGTTATGTGACATATTTAGGTCTATTATCAAACTTCATGTCATGTAGTATTATCCTGTATTTTGCAAAAAAAAAATAAAAATTGGAGAGATTTTGTATAATCCTTTAGTCTCAGAAAATACTATTTAAAGTATTCATTATACATAATCCATTTAAAATTATATGACTTTCCATGTAATTCACCAAGGCAGAAAAGGTATTATTGAGCTTATTAGTATCTCTTTTATGACTCACTGACACTATGTAATGACAAAGAAAGTCATTGTATGTCCTTTGATATTAGATTTTTAAAATTTATTTTTTATGTCAAGTTTAAAATTGGGCCAGATTATTGCTTTTAAAAGATCGGAAGAAAAAACAGAAACAGCAACAACATAGTTAATAAGAATATGTTACATGGACTATTCATTCATTAAAATCACTTACTTCCTCTTATAAAATTCTAAGTTTAAATTATTCCTATTCATGACATCTTCATAAAACTTGTCAGAAAACTTTATTTTTTGAGCTTTCACAATATATTTTCATGCATTATTTTATGTATTTTCCAAAGATTTCTGTAAAGGATGAAAATTATTAGGTGATTTTCATCCCAGTCTATTTTTTTTTCATTTGAATGTATAGAACTAAGATGTTGTTGAAAAGTAATAAAGTTAGTGTGAAAGACAAAGAAATATCCTCAATTTTCAAATGTTTTAAAGTATTATATGGAACTATAATTTAGAATCTGTAAAAATATTCATATATTGGGTAATTCCACTATAAGAACTAAGCTAAGAAAAATAATTAGAAATCCAAAAATATATGAACAAAAATAATGTAGAAATGTTGGCAGTGGCAACAGAAATAAACTAAAGAGATAGTCATAATGGTTTGGATAAATGCATTTTGATATATCCATCCAATGGATAAAAAAGCTAAATTAAATTATACTAAAATATTTAAGGCTATTGGAACATTCAACTGTGCATTATTTGGCACATAAGTATTTTAAAGTGGTATATGTGCAATATACAGTATAACAGAATAAAGTGATTATCCTATTCTATATAATAAAAGGCTAATATGCAAATTGCCCCTCGGCCAGGAGTTCAACTCGGAGTTTGACCAGGGGGTAGGGCCAAACTGCCCATGGCTCCTGCTTCCAGCTAGGCCCATTCCCAATCAGGCATTCCCAACCCCAATCGTGGGTGGAGCCAACTGGCCAACTCTCTGCAGCCCCTCCCCCAGCTGACCCTGCCCCAATCGGCTCCCCCATCCTGATTAGGGGTGGGACTGGCCAGTCACTGCCTGCTGGCCCTCCCTCAGACCAGCCGGGCCCAACCCGGGTACAAATTTGTGTATCAGGCCTCTAGTGCTCATACTTTCAAAGTACTTCACACTTTAAAAGATTATCTTTATTTTGTACTTTATGCATTTTCTACACCTGACTTTTAAAAATAAATCTCTATTACTTAACATAGCATTAAATAAAAATAAGCAATGCAATTGCATCTTAATGCTGTAACCTATTCTATAAAAATTAACTCTAATTCTCTGGAAATGTATAATATATAATAAGTCCTATTTGAATATAAGTAAATAAGTATAATAATATTATGTAGGAATATACAGGGAGGGGCAGAACATAATAGAGTATTCCCACAATTCTGAAAAGCAACAGAAACTATTAAGAAATAAAATATTTCAGATAAACAACCTAACTTTAAAGAACTAGAAGAAGAAGAACAAATTAAGCACATCAGCTGAAGGGAGGAAATAATACAGATCAGAGTGGAAATTAATGAAATACAAAACCAGAAGAAAAAAAAAAGAAAGGATCAATAAAACTAAGGTTATTTTTTATTTTATTTATTATTAATATATATATAAGTTTTATTGTCTAAAGTTTCACATACGTCTCCTTTTTCCCCAATTGACCCCTTTCCTCATCTCTTCCCAGCCCTTTTTAAATAAATAAAATTGACAAACCTTTAACAATGCTAAGATATAAAGAGAAAAGACACAAATAAATAAAATCAGAAGTGAAAGAGATGACATTACAGCTGATTCCACAGAAAATACATTGGATCAGAAAATAATATAAACACCTATATGCCAACAAAATGGTACACAGTACAAAAAAAAAAAAATTGGATACAGTTCTAGACACACAATCTTCCAAGACTGATAAAGGAAGATATAGAAAATCTGACTGACGATTAATGGGTAAAGGGGTTGAATCAGTAATCAACAACTCCCAACAGAAAATTCCAAGACCAATTTGCTTCCCTGGCAAATTCTACCAAACATTTGAGAAACTCTAAAATGAACCATGTGTAAACAAAATTAGCATTATTTAAAAATTGTGAAGCAAACTATCCTGATAAAGATGAACACCAACACAATAATATTCATGAGTAGGGTAAATAAATAACAACATATATTAGCAAAGTACCTATTAAAGTTGAATTCATGAGCTAAAATTATGGGATTACATTTTATATATTTTTTTCACTCTGCTAATTAGTGAGGGGCAGTATAAAACCTATATAGGATATCACCAGTTTCACTCTCCTGTAGGTTGTATTTTCCCATGTGATTAGGATTAAGGAGAGAGAGGGGAGGGGAAAGAGAATAAGGCTAGAAAAAGAGAGGGTTGTAACATTTTGGTGAGAGAGAGTTTGACCAGACAGAGAACAGACCGCATTGGCAATAAACAGCTTCACCCATCTCAGCTTCGCTTCCACAATGGAGAAGGCGTGATGCAGTACAATGGAACACAAATTTCTGTTTGCTTTTACTACAATGACAATAATCCTATCTAATAAAACAGTAATATGCAAATTAACCATCACTCCGCAAAAATCGGTGGCACCCATAGCCACAAGATGGCGGTGCCCAGTGCTCTCGGCCCTGCCCCAGTCCCCCAGTCTGTCTGGGAGGCACTCACGCCCCCCACCTACCAATCCCACCGCCAGTGGAGGCAGCCAGGGGTGTCTGGCCAGGGGTCACTCGGGATGCTCCCACTCAGGTAGCAGATCTCGCCTGGCTGCTCTGCTACCTCTGGAGTGCCTGTTGCTGAGCAGTGAGGCTGGAATGCTTGGGCTTGTTGGCCTGACTAGGGGTTGCAGGGACCAAGTGGACAGGCAGGCTCTGCCCACTCCAGTGGCACATCCAGTCTCACTGCTCCCCAGCCTCTGGCATGCCTGGGCCTGTCAGCCCCTCCAGGAGGCTGGATGCTGTGTTCAGGGGACAAACAGTGGGCAGGGAGTTGACTCTGTGTCTTCTGGTGCAGGGGGACTTGATGCTGTGTCCCAATTTATGCTTGCCCAGACTCTGACAACATGGAGGAGGAAGTCCCATCCCCACAGAATCAGCCAGAATCAGCCATTGGTCAGGCAGCTCTCAGTGGCCTGACAGCCATCTGACAGCAGGAGGAGGAAGTCCCAATCCTAGAGAACCAGTGATTGGTCAGACAGCTCTCTGCCACCTGACAGCCAGGACTCTCCTTCACCTGCCAGCAGGGAGGTGGGACTATGTCCATACCTCTACTATTGATACAAGGTAGCTCTGCAGCCAAAAGAAGCCAGCATTATAGACAGAAAATGTCTGAAGACCAACTTGCTTCTGATCTTGAAGAAGGCAGCACCTGCAACAGAATGTCTCTGAAGAGCACCTATTGGAAAAACGTCGCTCTAAAGCCAAAAAGCCGGCGTCATTGACAGAAAACGTCTAACGATCAGCGTGCCTCTGAACTTGAAAAAAGGCTGCAGTGTCGACAGAATATGTCCAACGAACAGGCATCCACAACTACTACCAATATGGTAGAAACTGCCTTCTCATCGAAAATGGAGTACATGAGGATGCAATTCTCACACATAGTTGTGGTGGAATGAATGTTAGATGCCAATTTTGCCTATCACTAAATTTCTCTAATGAAAAGCCATCTGATGGAAAATTTACTCGATGTTGTAGCAAAGGTAAAGTCTGTTCAAATGATATACATTTTCCAGAATACCTGGCATGTTTATAAAGATCAATGACAAATGAAGATTCTAACAGTAAAAATTTCATGAAAAATATTCTTTCCAAAAATAGTTCTTTTGCTTTTTCTTCCATGGGTACAAATATTGCATCACCTTGGGTACAAATATTCCATGGGCCATACTGTTTTAGAATACACGGACAAGTTTATCACTGTACTGGAACTTTACATTCTTCAGATGGTGTTTCTCAGAAGTTGTTCAACTCTCTATTTTGGATACAGCTGAAGTGAGAGTAAAAGATTAGCAATGCCAAAATACCAGGGCAGCTCAGAACAACTCATGATCAACATTAACAACCACACGCATGAAATAAATGAATTAACAAAACCATACAAGATGCTACATGAAATAGAAAAGGAAGCCCAATCTGAGGAAGCAGCAAAAGGTATAGCTCCTAAGGAAGTATCTATGGCAAATTAAATACTATCGTATCAGTGACCCCGGGAGATATAATTCTCTCCATGTAACTGAGGTTGCTGTCATATTCAGAAATGAAGATGGGGAACCTCCTTTTGAAAGGGACTTGCTCATCCACTGTAAACCAAATCCCAATAATCCAAATACCACTAAAATGAAACAAATCAGCATCCTGTTTCCTACATTAGGTGCAATGACATATCCTATTGTTTTTCCACCTGGTGAAAAAGGCTGGGGAACAGATATTGCATTAAGACTCAGAGACAACAGTGTACTCAACAATAATACTAGACAAAATGTAAGGACACAAGTCACTCAAATGCAATATTATGAATTTCATCTCTCTGTGAGGGACACATTCAATCCTATTTTAAATGCGGGAAAGTTAATTCAACAGTTTATTGTGGATCCATATTCAAAAATGGAGGCCAATCAGATACATTTCATTAAAGCAAACCAATCTAAGTTGAGAGTTGAAAAATATAGTGGTTTGATGGATTATCTCAAATGTAGATCTGAAAATGACAATGTGCCGATTGGTAAAATGATAATACTTCCATCATTTTTTGAGGGCAGTCCCAGAAATAATGCAGCAGCGATATCAGGATGCTATGGCAATTGTAACAAAGTATGGCAAGCCCGATTTACTCATAACCATGACATGCAACCCCTAAATGGGCAGATATTACAAACAATTTATAACACTGGCAAAAAGTTGAAACCAGACCTGACTTGGTAGCTGGAGTTTTTAATATTAAACTGAATGCTCTTTTAAATGATATATGTACGTTCCAATTATTTGGCAAAATAATAGCTAAAATTCATGCCATTGAACTTCAGAAACATGGACTGCTTCACGCTCACATATTATTGATATTCGGTAATGAGTCCAAATTATGAACGGAAGAGGACATTGACCATATAGTTAAGGCAGAAATTCCAGATGAAGACCAGTATCCTCAACATTTTCAAATTGCAAAATCAAATATGGTACATGGACCATGTGGAATAAAAAATTCAAATAGTCCATGCATGGAAAATGTTCAAAGGGATATCCAGAAGAATTTCAAAATGAGACCATTGGAAACATTGATAGATATCCCAAATACAAAAGAAGAGCTGGTAGCACCATGTCTATTGTAAATAAAGTTGTCAATAACACTTAGCTTGTTCCTTATAACCCATATTTATGCCTTAAATATAACCGTCATGTAAATGTTAAAATCTGTGCATCAATGTGTCAAATGTGTATTTAAATACACCTATAAAGGGCAATATTGTGCAAATATTCAAATTTCTGAAAAAAATATTATTAATCATGACGAAGTACAAAACTTTATTGACTCCAGGTATGTGAGCGCTCCTGAGGCTGTTTGGAGACATTTTGCAATGCGAATGCATGACCAATCTTATGCCATCCCAAGATTAGCTATTCATTTGCCAAATGAGCAAAATTTGTATTTTCATACTGATAATTTTGCTGAAATTTTAGATCGGGCTAAAAGGCATAACTCAACGTTGATGGCTTGGTTCTTATGGAATAGAGAAGATACTGACACACATTATTATTATTGGGAGATTCACAGCATTATGTGTTTAATAATTCCTTGTGGACAAAATGCCAAAAGGGTGGGAATAAAGTATTAGGTAGGCTATTCACTGTCAGCCATTAGAGAACTGGAAGGATATTACCTTAGATTTTTGCTTCTGCATGTGAAAGGTGCAATAAGTTTTGAGGATATGAGAACTGTAGAAGGTGTAATTTATGACACATTTCGTGAAGCTGCTAAACACGGAGGGTTATTAATCGAGGACACTATCTGGAAAGATACGATTGACAATGCAATCATCCTTAATACGCCCAAACAACTACGGCAACTTTTTACATACATATGTGTATCTGGAGATTCTTCTGCTGCAGACAAATTATGGGATGAGAATAAATCATATTTTATTGAAGACTTTTATTGGAAATTACACTGAAGAGAAAGTGCCTGTGTGAACTATGAAATGCATTCCCTTAACAAAATTCAGGAAGTATTCACATTGCATGAAATGAAATGTTCACATTTCAAACTTCTGGACTATCCTTTATTAATGAATGCAAATACATGTGATGAATTATACAAATTCTCTAAATGATGAACAGGTGGCAGCCTTTCAGTCTATAACTTCAGCCATCAAAGATCAAACTGTACACCCCAAATGCTTTTTCTTGGCTGATCCAGGTGGTAGTGGAAAAACATATTTGTATAAAGTTTTAATACATTATTTTAGAAGTCGTGGTGGTAGTGCTTTACCCACAGCATCTACAGGAATTGCTGCAAATTTACTTCTTGGTGGAAGAGCCTTTCATTCACAATATAATTTACCAATTCCCATTAAATGAAACTTCAATTTCTAGACTTGATATAAAGAGCGAAGTTGCTAAAAACCTTTAAAAAGACCCAACTTCTTATTATTGATGAATGCACTATGGCATTCAGTCATGACACCATAGACAGATTAGGAAGAGAAATTATGAATTTGAATGTTGCATTTGGTGGGAAAGTTCTCCTTTTTGGAGGGGATTTTCAATGATGTTTAAGTATTGTGCTATATGCTATGCGATTGGCCAGAGTACAAATGAGTTTAAAGTACTGTGATGTTTGGGGATGTTTCAGAAAGTTGTCTCTTAAAACAAATATGAGATCAGAGGATTCTACTTATAGTGAGTGGTTAATAAAACTTGGAGATGGAAAACTTGTTATCAGTTTTCATTTAGGAATGGATATTATTGAAATCCCCCATGAAATGATTTGTAATGGATCTATTATTGAAGTTACCTTTGGGAATAGTATATCTATAGGTAATATTAAAAATATATATAAATGCACAATTCTTTGTCCAAAAAATGAGCACGTTCCAAAATTAAATGAAGAAATTTTGAATATACTTGATGGAGATTTTCACACATATTTGAGTGATGATTCCCTTGACTCAACAGATGATACTGAAAAGGAAAAATTTCCCATTGAATTTCTTAAGAGTATTACTTCTTTGGGAATGTCATAAATTAAAATTGAAAGCCAGTGCAATCATCATGCTATTGAGAAATCTTAATAGTAAATGGATTCTTTGTAATGGTACCAGATTTATTATCAAAAGATTGTGACCTAACATAAACAAAGCTGAAGTATTAACAGGATCTGCAGAGGGAGAGGTTGTTCTGATTCCAAGAATTGATTTGTCCCCATCTGACACTGGCCTCCCATTTAAATTAATTTGATGACAGTTTCCCACGATGCCAGCATTTGCGATGACTATTAATAAATCACAAGGACAAACTGTAGACAGAGTAGGAATAGTCCTACCTGAACCCATTTTTGCATATGGCCAGTTATATGTTGCTTTCTCACGAGTTCAAAGAATGTGTGACATTAAAGTTAAAGTTGTAAATACTTCATCCCAAGGAAAATTAGTCAAGCACTCTGAAAGTGTTTTCACTCTTCATATGGTATACAGGGAGATATTAGAATAAGTTTAATCAGTTTATCCGTCATTGTTTGCATCAATGTTGTTTTAATATATTTTTGCTGTTTTCACATAATGTTTTTGCTATTTTTATGTCTTTGTTGTTCTTATATCATTTTGTTATTGTTTATTAACAAATATTTTATATACATTTTACTCATTTCTCATACTTATTTTATAGAGAAAAGGCAAATAGCAATATTAATATATTTCCTCTAATTAATTCCCTTTTAATGTACATGAATTTCATGCACCAGGCCATTATGGGATCCCTGTAGGATCAGGCCTAAACAGGCAGTTGGACATCCCTTGAGGAGTCCCAGATTGGAGAGGATGCAGGTTGGGCTGAGGGACACCTGCCCCCACTCCCCACAGTGCACCAGTCCTCTAGTCTATTATAAATACTGAACTGATGGTATGTGTCTATCAAAAAAGCAATGTGTTTCAGAAAGTAAAAAGTATATATAGGGAGTTTGAACTGACTGCTATACATTCTAATTTGATTTAGATGAAAAAGAAAGACAATAGAAAGAACACTGGAAACTTAGTATATAAGTAGAGGTTACTGGTCATTAAAACATATTGCATGCTTAAGTCTGAGCCACTGTTCTGTTTAGATTATTTAACTCAAATATGATGACACACAAATAACAAATCCGAGAATGCTCTTGCTCAGAACTAAAAGGTCATTATTTTATGGATATTAGTTGGACTTCTAATATTTAATAACTAAAAACATGGAAGTCTGAGAAAAGATTAAGAGCTTATAAATCTGGGGAAAAAAAAGGAAAATGTGGTCCAGCTGACATGGCTCAGTGGTTGAGTGACGACATATGAACCAGGAGGTAATGGTTAAATTCCCAGTCAGGATACATGCCCAGGTTACAGGTTTGACCCAAATTCAGGGCATGCAGGAGGCAGCTGATCAATGATTCTTTTTCATCATGGATGTTTCTATCTCTCTCTCTCCCTCTCTCTCCCTTCCTCTCTGAAATCAATAAAATATATATTTTTTAAATGTCTGATTATAAAGCTTACTCTTCTATTCTAAATGCTATTGGTCTCAGAATAAAAAAAAAAGGTTGAGCACATTTTTCTTACAAATGCTCTTTACTTACACATGCTCTTACTTTACATTCCTATTCATCCATTATAAATTGTAAATATTGCAAGGCCAAATTGCATTTAATATATCTAAACTACCAAACATCATAGCTTAGCTTAGCCTACCTTAAATGTGCTCAGAACACTTACATTAGCTTAGTTTGGTACAATTGGCTACCACAGTGGTTGGCAAACTGCAACTCGCAAGCCACATACAGCTTGTGAGCCTCAGTTTGTCATTTTGTTGACTAATGAGTTTGCCGACCACTGGTCTAACACAATGGGTATACTGTAGAGTATCAGATTTTTATCCTAATGATAGCATAGCTAACAGCACTTTAACCTGCTTCCACTGCCTAGAATAATCAGAGTATCATATGGCATATTGCCAGCCTGAGAAACGATCAAAATGCAAAATCTGAAGTACAGTAACTGCTGAAGGTGTATCACTTTCACAGCATTGTAAAGAAAAAAATCATAAGTCAAACTACTATAAGTTGGGGTCCATCTACAAATTTAGAGATGTGGTACATTTACACAATGGAATACTAAAAAAGAAGGAACTCTTATCCTTTGTGACAGCATGGATGACCTGAAGATTATTGTGCTAAGTGAAATAAGCCAGAAAAAGAAAAATACCATGTGATCGCCCTAATGTGTGCATCCAATAAACAAAATCAAATGATGAACAAAATAGGACCAGAGACATGGATACATGGAACAGACTGACAGCTGTCTGAGAAAAGGGGTTTCGGGGAGATGGGAAAAATATTAACCAACAAATTTATATGCATATGTTGATAGCAATGGACACACGCAACAATGTGGTGAAGAGAAGAAAGGAGGTTATATAGTTTGTGAATAAAATGATGCCACTCTAAAAGATCTAACAGAATAAACATTGAAATGCTATGATTACAAAGTTCATGGGATATATAGATGTCTAAGATAGACGTGAAAAATGCTCAAAGTCACTAACCATCGGAGAGATGAAAAATAAAATGATACTAAGGCATCACCTCACACCTATCAAAATGGTTACCTTAAAAAATCAACAAATGACAAGTGCTGTTGAGGATGTAGAAAAAAAGGAACCCTAGAACACTGCTGGTAGGAGTGCAGACTGATGAAGCCATTATGGAAAACAGTATGGAGATTCCTTAAATAATTAAAAATGGAATTGCCCTTTGACCCAGTGATCCCACTTCTAGGAATATATCCTAAAAATCCTATATGTGCCCCTATGTTCATAGCAGCACTATTTATAAGAACTAAGATCTGGAAATAGCCCACGTGCCCATCAGTTGATGAGTGGATAAAAAGAAATGGTAAATTTGCATAATGGACTATTCTGCAGTTATAAAAAAGATCTCTTACCATTTGAGACAACGTGGAGGGACTTGGAGAGTATTATGCTAAGTAAAATAAGCTAGTTGGAGAAAGACAAATATCACATGATCTCACTCATATATGAAGCCTAATGAACAAAATAAATTGATGAACAAAACAGGGATAGAGAAGCATGGAACAGACTGATAAATCTCAGAGGGAAGGTAGTGAGTGGGAAAAGATTAAACAAATAACATATCTTATGTAATAAAGAGTTAATATGCAAATTGACCATCACTCCAACACACAAGATGGCCACTCCCATGTGGTCAAAGATGGCTGTTACAAGATGGCCAGGGAGAACAGTTGTGGGAGATCAGGCCAGCATGGGAAAACAGTTAGGAGGGACCAAGGCTGCAGGGGAGGGCAGTTGGGAGGGACTGGGCCAGCAGAGGAGGACAGTTGGGGACTACCAGGCCAGCAGGGAAGGACAGGACAGTTGCGTGGGAAAGAATTCTGCAGTGAAGGGCAGTTGGTGGTGACCAGGCCAGCAGGGGAGGACAGTTAGTGGCAACCAGGCTGGCAAGGGAAGGCGATTAGTAGTGACCGAGCCTGCAGTGAAGGGCAGATAGAGGTGACTGGGCCAGCAACAGAGATCATTTGGGGGCAACCAGGCCTGCAGGGGAAGACAGTTAGGGGCAATCAGGCTGGCAAGTGAGCAGTTAAGCCTTGATCAGGTTGGCAGGGAAATAGTTAGGGGTGATCAGGCTGGCAGGCAGGCAAGCAGTTAGGAGCCAGCAGTCCTGGATTGTGAGAGGGTTGTCTCAGATTGGAAAGGGTGAAGGCTGGATTGAGGGACACATACACCCCATGCACAAATTTTGTGCACTGGGCCTCTAGTATGTATACAAGTATGGCCCATGTTCACAGACAGTAGTGTGTTGAAGGCCTGTGGGGGAATGGATGCAGAGTGGAGAGGGTAAATGAGGACCAAAAAAAAAAAAGGAGGTGATATCTTTCCATTTTAATGATAAATATATATTTTTTAAAAGGACAGAACATGGGATGGACAAGAATAAGATAAAAAGCCAGGAACTAGACCCATGCAGAACCCTGCAACCTCGTTTGAGATTTATTTGAATGTCCCTCAGATGTACATTCACTTCTATATAAAACTTGGCCTCTTGCTGCAATATTCTGTCTCTTGTGTTGAATTTCTTCCTCCAAGAAGCAAGAATCTGATCTTGTTGATCATCAGTGCCCCTGACACAGCTATTCGGTTGTCCAATAATGCCAGTAAACGTTACAAAAAACAGAAAGTATGCATCTTTAAAAAAATGCAAACAGTTGCTTCCTGAAGATTCTACTACTATTTTTGGTGGTTCATAACTACCTTTGTATTATTTAATGAGGGATTCTACAAAACAAAACATAAAATAGTGGTATTCTTTTTTTTTTTTTTTTTTTTTTTTTTTTTTTTTTTTTTTTTTTTGTCTATAGTATGGAATACTCTCCAAATGGTATTTCAAGCCTGATTCATGTTTTAAATGTGATGCACAAAATGAATCGACTTGTTTCTTTTTAGCACGCCTCTGGTTTTTCTCATTTATATGTTATCCTCACAAGTTGCAAAGCATAATTTGTTTCTCTAGTATCTGAAATAAATATACTTAGTACAGTGTAATTATATTGCATCTTACCATTCTACTTGAAAAACTGTCAAAGTAAATCAAGAAAATGTTCAATAAATGTCAAAATTGCTCAATCTCCAAATTCAGAAAATCTTTCAGTTTCCAATCATTGAAAGTTCGTATGTAATGTCTAAAAATTGTTTGCAGTATTCAGAAAAATAAATATGGTTACTTATCACTAAAGTAAAACAGTTTCAAAAAAGGCAAATGATACATCCACTTGCAGGACACTAATGTTATTGCATTATTAGTTTAATTTTACTGTAGCTTTGAAGATTAAAAGTACACTTTGGGGAAAAACAACTCAATTAAGTATTGTGTTCTGTTCCTGTCAGAATGACTAAAAGAACAAGATTGAAACTAATCACAACGATGCCCATATGACGATGCGGGGATGTAAATTAGTACAACCATTTTGGAAAAGCATTTGGATATATCTTTTAATGTTGAAGATATGCATACCCTATGATACAGCATTCCAACCCAGTAGATATTCAATAAAATGGCATATGTATGTTTTCCAGAATATAAGCACAAGTATGTTTTTTTATTTTTTATAATAGTTAATAACTGAAACAGCCCTGATGTCCTTCAATAGTAAAATAAATAACTTTAATATATTCATACAATAGAATAATTAAGATCAGTAAACTGATTAAGCTATTGATTCACTCAACACAATGAATTCTATAAAAGTAATATTGAGAAGAAACCTAAAGAAAAAATACCATATGACTCCACTATATAAAATACAACATTAAAAAAAATCTATCTATATTGTAAGAAAGCAGGAAAAAGCAATATGTAGGGAAGGGGAAAGGATGGTGAAGACACATGCAAAAGGCTATTGGGATGAAGATAATATTTTATTTTATATAAGTGGTAGATATCTGGGTATGTTCAGTCTGTGGCAGTTATTTTTATACTATGATTTGTGTAGTATGACTATATGTGGTGTTCTTCAATTCAATTTTTTTTAAAAAACTTCTTTATAAGGCCTGATGTTTCCATTTTAGTCTATAAATATATTTGTTTTATTTTTTTTTTTTGGAATATATTCTGGGCTACCTGCCAGACAGTAACACTGGAGATCCAAAGGTAAATGAACTTATAAGAACCTGGCTCAAGTAGGGATTACATTGTGCTTGGAGTTGAGAAATACAGAAGTGAATAAACTAATAAATAAAAAGTATCATTGAAAAGCATGAGAAAATAAATTGGAATGAT
Organism: Lasiurus borealis; assembly: GCA_004026805.1. Classification (NCBI taxonomy): domain Eukaryota; kingdom Metazoa; phylum Chordata; class Mammalia; order Chiroptera; family Vespertilionidae; genus Lasiurus; species Lasiurus borealis. The sequence continues at coordinate 2,524 of PVJN01006043.1, read as the reverse complement.
AGTTAATTTAGGGAAGAGGGCATTATTTTTTAAAGGATTAGATTAAGCATGGAAGATAAAGATCTAGTCTTAGAAAAATATGAGGGAAGGATATTTCAGACAAAAGAACAGCAATTTAGTTCAAATGCCTCAAGGCAGGCTTAGCATATTTGAGGAGGAGAAAGCATGAAAGTATAGTTTAGTGGGCACAATTGGAGGTCAAGTTGGAGAGTAATGCTGGATGAGTTCATATAGGGATTTAGAGACCCTAGCAAGAATTTTACCTTTTCTTATCCATAAAATAGGGGTTTATTTAAGGCTTACACTGACAGAACAGTGGTTCTCATACTGTGGGTCATGACCCCTTTGGGCGTCAAACAACCCTTTCACAGGGGGTGCCTAAGACCATGGGAAAAGATATCATTTCTGATGGTCTTAGGAACACAGACACTGCTCCTCTATCCGTCTACAGGGGAGTCTGCCCACATGCAAGTACCTGGTGTGATGACATCATCATGCCAACTTCATCACATACACCCCATACAAATACAGATGTATGTGACTGTGTTGGTGCCATAATGTGCTTATGCAGACCAGTCACACATGTGTAGAGAGCAGCTACTGTGTAGAGAGCAGCAGCTGTGTTGAAAGCAGATACTCTGTTAAAAGCACCTACTGTGTTGAAAGCAGCAGTATTGGAGGTAAAACAACACTTCATGAATTATAATTACTGGGAAATGTAAAATCATGTACTGTAAAATCATCAACTACTACAAAAAATAATCTGTACCATGGGAACTTAGTCAGAATGCTGATAGGTCTTTTTATATTTAACTCTGGTTAATGTGAATATTGCCCCCTTGTGAAAATAACAGGAGTGTAAAAAAAAAAAAAAAAACAGAAAAAAAAAACACAACAAAGAATAAATCATAGGAAACTTTAATGAACTATATTGACTGAACTATGCCATGTATCATCTTTTGTATTATTAAAGCTATTGTTATATATTCTTTTTATTAGGAAATTATCCCATGACAATGGATTGTGTAGAGAACAACATTAAGAAAAGAAAATATAGTGAGGAGTTTTTACAGTATGGTTTTACCACAATAATTACAGTAAGAATTGAGAAACCTCAATGTGCTATTTGTTGTGAGGTTCTATCAGCCGAATCTATGAAGCCGAATAAACTAAAACACCATTTTGATGGCAAGCTTCGGAGCTTTTCCAGCAAAGATATCAATTACTTTAGAAGTAAAGCTGATGGACTCAAGAAAACCAGACTTGACACTGGTGGCAAGTACCACAAACAAAACGTAGCAGCCATTGAAGCTTCATATTTGGTGGCACTCAGAATCGCCAGAGTTATGAAACCTCACACCATTGCTGAGGATTTATTGTTGCCAGTGGCCAAAGACATTGTTCGAGTTACGATTGGAGACAAATTTGTTACGGAATTGAGAGCAATTTCCTTATCTAATGACACTGTCTGCAGAAGAATAGATGACATGTCTGCTGATATTCTTGATCAGGTACTTCAGGAAATTAAATCTGCTCCACTTCCAATATTTAGTATCCAGTTTGATGAATCTACAGATGTTGCAAGCTGTTCACAGATACTGGTTTACGTGAGGCATATTAATAATGGTGACTTAAAGATGAATTTCCTTTTTGCAAACATCTTGAAACGACAGCTACTGCATGTGATGTATTTGACACAGGTGGTTCATTTCTGAAAGAGCGTAAGATCTCTCGGGAAAAGGTTTGTGGTGTTTGCACAGATGGTGCTCAAGCTATGCTAGGATATTGATCTGGACTTCAATGTTTGGTAGTGAATGAGTCACCAAAAGTCATCAGAACTCACTGTATGATTCATCGGCAAATATTAGCAAAGAAGATGCTGCCATAAGAGTTACAAGAAGTAATGAAAAAACATCATAAGTTCTGTCAATTTTGTAAAGGTGAGCACTTTAAACAGTCAGCTGTTTTCACAACTGTGCAATGAATTGGATGTGCCAAACAATGCTCTGCTTTTTCACACTGAAATGAGAGGGTTGTGGAGAAGAAAAGTTTTAAAACATGTTTTTGAGCTTCATGATGAACTGAAAACGTTCTTTAATCAGAAAGCAAGAACAGTTTGAAGTACTTTTTGGTGATAACAGTGAACTGCAGAAAATAGCTTACTTGGTTGACATCTTTGCCATCTTGAATGAGTTCAATTTATCACTGCAGGGACCAAATGCAACATATCTCGATTTGTCTGAAAAGATCCAATCATTGCAAATGAAACTTCAGCTTTGGCAAAAAAAAAAGGGATGAAAATAAAATTTACACGGAGCCTACCTTATCTGCTTTCTTTGAAGAACATGACATTGAACCAGACAACAAGATCATGATGATACTTTCTATGAAAGAACACTTACACATTCTTGCAGAAGAAATTTCATTGTACTTTCTAAATCTTCCAGACATCCCATTTGCACTTGCCAGAAGCCCATTCAGTCAAAGTTGAAGGCGTTCCTGAGATAGCACAATAGGAGTTCAT